>CM034357.1:8586255-8894051 GCA_019925275.1 Mytilus edulis
TTTTTTTAATATTTCAGACTTTTTAGTCAATAGGTAGATAAAAACGTGACAAAAGGATTTTGGGGTACATTCCTGTTTTCTATTTTTACGGAGGCCCAAACCCAGTTGGATTTCAAAATATATAGCAAAAACCTACCCGAGACCGCTTAAATGAGGTTGAGACCCCCCCTGGTCTTTCAATGTCCATAAAATTCAACCAAATCATTGACTTGTATATATAAAGATTGTATTAGATGGAGTTTCCAAAAAAAAACGTCATCTTCAATATCTACGGAGGGCTAAGATTGTCACTTTTCAGTCAAAAAATGTCCAAATTTTAGGACAAAGGGCACAGGGTTGGTTTGGTGAGAGCCCCGGGATCTCTCAATCTTTCTAATATTTAAAGACATTTAGTCAATAGGTAGATACAAGGTGACTAAAAAAATTTGGGTACACTTCCTGTTTTCTATGTTTACGGAGGCGCCCAAAGTGCCAGTTGGATATTCAAAATATATAGCGAAAACCTACCCGAGACCGCTTTAATGAGGTTGAGACCCCCTGGTCTTTCAATGTCCATAAAATTTCAACCAAATCATTGACTCTGTATATATAAAGATTGTATTAGAAGGATTTCCCAGAATATTGTCATTCTATATATATGGAGGGCTTATATTGTCACTTTTCTGCTAAAATCATTATCAGAATTTTAGGACAAAGGGCACAGGGCAATGGTGATAGCCATCTTATCTCTCAATCTTTGTATTACTAAGCAGACATTTAGCTAATAGGTAGGCAGAAATTATAACCTTATGTTGGAAAGGGCCAACCATATCCCCACTTGGGGTTGTGAGAGATTAAACAAGCAGCTGACCACCGTCTTGACAAAGAGAGAGACCGATTGAGCTCGGCAAATTGTGAGCTATGGGATGAAAAAAAAAACAGGCGCACCGGGTATGATTACCACGAATTTTATATTTTTTGATATGGACGATAGGATCGAAAGATCAAAAGCTGGGTCTAAAAACCGTTTAATCGTGGATATTGGTTTTGGGTGAAACAAATTGATTTTATTTTGGATTGTTATAAAGATTAAGACATCGATCCAATAACTATTAATAGCTGGAATTAGTTGTTGAAAACGTCAAAGCCCTGAGTGGTATTGCCAAAATGAACCACCGCCGATGGTACTCCCGGATGAGGAAGGATCAGTTGGATCAGTTGATCGGAACGAAGACCAACATTTTTTTAGCGTTGTTCCAACCCTATACTAGGAAGGATATTATCACCCAAGCCAAACAGCATGAGTTGATAGAGGTTAGCAGGATGTCGAAAGATCGACTACTGGATAAGTTACAGGAACAGATCAGAGAATATAGGAAATCATTGGGGATAAAATTGAGGTACTTCCACTGAAGAAAGCCTTTAAAGATGTATTTACTACCTGAAAGATGACCACTATTATTGACATGGAGGTGCAGACCTTCCTTGAGGTCTCTCAGATGTCAAGAGTGGAACTTATAGACGATTGGGCATTGAAAGGATACCAAGTCAATGTGATGCTGCACTGTGAAGATTAACCCAACAGGTAAGATGGATGATGAGAACGTGGGATACTTTCACTCGGGAAACCAGATTTTCCCTTCAACCACGGACTTGCTTGAAACCCTTGAGAAGGGTAGATTAACCCTTGATTTAGAATAGATGATAGTGAAGTATACCCGCTGCACATTTTAAACATTGGTGAACAGCGGGAGAGAGAACTCAACTTACTGCTGATCCAAGGCTACATGTGCTTAAACCACGTTTATAGCAAGGAAGTTCTGAAAACCAACAAAGAGTGTTGCGTCAACCACAAGGCAGCCAAGATCAGAGCTGCCCAAAGAAGGGACATACCAGCTGACTTTTGTCAACAACATCCACCCGATGAGAGTCCCTTTCGTAGTGTACGCGGACTTTGAGTGCTTTGATTTACCGATAAGGTTGAAATCAAAAACGATAAGGTTCTGTAGCAATACACAGTTTAATAGAAGTTTAGTATCGCATTATGGCCATGGTGAATTTTTTGAATATGAAAGTTTTTGTACAATGAAATACATTTTTAGATAATTGAAGAATAATATAGCCTCCTTAGTGGGGTTATATGAACATTTAGATTGTTTTTAGCATGTTTTATATGGTATGTATCTGTTTGACAGTCCGTATTTTTCTATCCGTACCACCCATAGGTCCATAAATTATTGTAGTGTTTATCAACAAATATTTATAGCTCGACCTTTTCAATTCAAATTATGGAAAAACGAGCAAAAATGCATGTGTGTTTTTTTAACCTTTCGATAGATATATGCCTATAGTTTCAGGAAAGGTACAACTGTTCAAACCAACGCTTAGGGGCGTTCAAACAAACGCTTACAGGTATTCAAACCTTCACTTAGGAAGGTTCACGTCAACGCTTTAAATAAATGAACGTTTATAAAGATTACAGACCCGAAACAGTGTGAGGCGCTCGCCAAGGAGTTGCAAGAGATCAAGCGGAAGATTCAAGCCAGTAACATGCAGCATCGCCTGGAGAAGATTGGACTCAACCCTGACCTTTCCAAGGTGTTAAGCCTGTGGTTGAGGCTCAGCGAGAGGCAGCTTCACCGATCACCTAAACGATCGTTTAACTTCCTGCAGCAGTGACAGCCCTCCAGCCTCCACCGCCCAAGTTTGACTACCCACTATCCATTGCACCACCTATAGACACCATCCTCGGATTTCGAGCACAGCAGTATTTGCAGATCAGTAACGATCCTTCGCCGACCACACCTTTGGATCGCGATCTCTTCATCGGAAGCTAACCAGTTACTTCTGACGACGATGATATTTTCGTGGATGGTGTGAGGTACAAATTAAAGGAACCCTTAACCTCTGGGAACTCATGGTGAAAAAGAAATCAGAATCTTTCGAGTCCGAAGTTTTTAAGACCTTGTCGACTATGCAGAGATCCTGCACAGTTCCGGTGCATGTATCAAGGCAATTAACCCTCTCGAGAACCCTAAGGCGATAAAGATCTAAGTGGACGAAGATTGTGTCTCACATCTAAAGCAAGATAAGCATTGTAGCGGACTTCAAACCGTGTTTCTACCCTCCGACTTTAACCAGCTCCTTTTTTGCTTGGATCTGTGCAACACTGCATACCGTGCTGGAAACAATGGTGTGCGCAACGCGATTATGGCGATCATCGATGCCATAAAGAAAGGTGAACACATCAGCATCAAGGAATATAAGCAACTCCATCGTAATATCCTCAATTAAGAAAGGTTTTGTTTGAAAGTATGCATACGGTGGTAGAAGTTTTTTTGACACTATCACCAGTATCGCTGGTCGCATGTTCACCTCCTCTGCTGCCAAGACATTGAAAAGTAGGCCTATGAGCACTGCCACCAATGCAGCCATGATAGGAGAGGTAGGTGGTAGTCGTCAACCATGTCGTTGACAAAGTGACCCGCACTCGAAAACCCATTGACCAACGCAGCAAGCCCAATCAACAGCTTAGTGTTAAACGCAGAAAGCCCAACAACCAAACCCATTTAAACAATTTCATCTCTGGTCGTGGCATCGGCACCATCCCAACTTCCTCCAATGCTATAAATAAATACATAATGTCTGACATCCTTACAATCACAGAAGGGTTGACCTTCGATGAAAGTCTTCAAAAATATTAATACTAGGTTCACGAATTCGAACCTTAAGCCGGCGCCCAACTTACCAACTCTGGAGCGTCACTCCTGCAGACGAAAACAAGATGCAACTGTACAAAACCATCCAGAAAAAATCCACGATCCTCTGTGGATTTCGCATGAGACAGTGTGATTTCATAGTCGTTCTCCAAGCCTCACAGTTTAACTGCCGCCTAGCTGCCAATAGGGGTCGAGAAAAGCCAAGATATATTATCGTTGCCTTTCAAACCGACAGAGATAATGACAAAACCAATAATGCTTCCGTGTTCAATCGCTGTCGATTGCAAAATATCCATGTCACCCTCAAAGCTGAACGCTACTCAGCCGTCGACTTTAATGCCGGTTTTTTTCAGAAAACAAGGTTGCCATAGTGTTCAAGGAGGATGTAGACTTCAGAAAGAAATTCTATAACATTGACACCCTCCTTAGTAACGGTGATGTCAACCCCTCTGATTTCATTGACATATTGCCGCTGTTGGTCATCGATTTAAGTCATCAGTCCGAGCGGACATCCAAATTCGAGCGGAATTCGAGCGTTATGTTCCCGCCAACACCGAAGCATTTGCACTTCCAATCTCCGTAGGAGTCCTAGGCATCCAGTTCGAATCGTTCGGTCAGTAGTTGAACGTCGTGTTTTAATAAATAAATGGACACCACACTGTTGCAGCAAATCGTCCACAACACAGACCTAAAACAAGGGTTTTCCATCCTTGTCTCTAGAAACGACAGTCGCATTTTTACTCTGTTCAACCCCCTCCCCCAACTACAATTTAAGGAATCGAACACCACATTGGTTTTTAAGCGACAGCTCTACACATTTGATCGGGCAACAAATGTTACAAAGAGGGTGAATACATTGTTAGCATCAGAAGCATCAACAGCATCCTGGTGAACAGTGGCATCATCAATAGCAGCTACATACACGGATCCCAACAGTCCACTATCTGAAGCTTCCCCCCCCCTGCAATCGATTCCGGGGTAAAGATCATTCAAACCCCCCAAAAATATGGTGTTCTTACCCGTGATCTTGAGAACCATCAATCGCATGCAGACATACCTCACCAATCCAGACGGCGATCCTCCACAATCTCCGCAGAGAACATCTCACCATCCGCTTCCATCTTCGCGAGGCATAAATAAATAGTCTATTGAAATACGGTTTGAACTTTATAAAAGGTCAATCTAAATATTACAGAGAGCAGACAAAAAAGGTTTCCCGGTCACCATTCGTTTATCCCACACAAACCTGCATGGTGAACACAAGATGTTGTTTACCCCGCGACAGATTGAAAAGATCACCAAGCTTCTACAAAATGGTTCTAGTGGAAAAAAGCACTAACCAATTGAAGAAAAAGAAAGTGGATTCCTATCCATGTTAGCGGAAAGGGCAATGCGAGCCTTTCCTATGTTGGCGAACACAATTCATGTCAGCATGAGGTGTTGGAGCCCTAAGTTGTCTGTGGGAAATAGCGATCAACAATGCATTTGGACCTGGATTTTACATCAAAAGGGGTGGTTGTGTGAGCTGTGTGAAGGTGTGTGATAAAGGTCTGTATATTTTCCCTTCAACCTATAGTGACGGTTTGTATTTTAAACTAGGTCATCGATTCTACTAGGCCTAGGGTTCTGGTCTGATCTGATCTGCAGCAAACTGTCCGTTCAAGAACATTCCACTTTTGATACAATCTTTATATATATAAAATCTATGATTTGGTTGAATTTAATGGAAATTGAAAGACCAGGGGGGTCTCATCATCATTTAAGCGGTCTCAGGTAGCTTTTCACTAAATATTTTGAATATCCAGTTGGCACTTTGGGCGCTCCGTAAACATAAAAGACAGGAAGTCTACTCAAGTTCCTTTTATTAATGTGTGCATCTACCTATTGACTAAATGTCTGCATAATATTAGAAAGATTGAGCAATAAGGGGGCTCTCACCATTGCCCTGTGCCCTTTGTCCTATAATTTTGATAATTTTTAGCTGAAAAGTGACAATACAAGCCCTCCATAGATATCGAATATGACATTATTCTGGGCAATCCTTCTGATACAACCTTTATATATATCAGAGTCTATGATTTACTAACATTTTGTGGACATTGAAAAACCAGGGGGGTCTCACCCTCATTTAAGCGGTCTCAGGTAGCTTTTCACTATCTATTTTGAATATCCAACTGGCACTTTGAGCGCTCCGTAAACATTGAAGACAGGAAGTCTAACCCAAATTCCTTTTAGTCACATTGTATCTACCTATTGACTAAATGTCTGCATAATATTAGAAAGATTGAGCAATTAGGGGGCTCTCACCATTGCCCTGTGCCCTTTGTCCTAAAATTTTGATAATTTTTAGCTGAAAAGTGACAATACAAGCCCTCCATAGATATCGAATATGACATTATTCTGGGCAATCCTTCTGATACAACCTTTATATAATCAGAGTCTATGATTTATTAAATTTTGTGGACATTGAAAGACCAGGGGGTCTCACCCTCATTTAAGCGGTCTCAGGTAGCTTTTCACTATCTATTTTGAATATCCAACTGGCACTTTGGCGCTCCGTAACATAGAAGACAGGAAGTCTACCCAAATTCCTTTTAGTCACGTTGTATCTACCTATTGACTAAATGTCTGCATAATATTAGAAAGGTTGAACAATTAGGGGGCTCTCACCATTGCCCTGTGCCCTTTGTCCTAAAATTTTGATAATTTTTAGCTGAAAAGTGACAATACAAGCCCTCCATAGATATCGAATATGACATTATTCTGGATAATCCTTCTGATCAACCTTTAATATACAGAGTCTATGATTTACTTTAACTTTTGTGGACATTGAAAGACCAGGGGGTCTCACTCCTCATTTAAGCGGTTCAGGTCGCTTTTCACTATCTATTTTGAATATCCAACTGGCACTTTGGTGCTCCGTTAAACATTAGAGACAGGAAGTTACCCAAATTCCTTTTTGTCACGTGTGTATCTACCTATTGACTAAATGTCTGCATAATATTAGAAAGATTAAGCAATTAGGGGGCTCCACCATTGCCCTGTGCCCTTTGTCCTAAAATTTTGATAATTTTTAGCTGAAAAGTGACAATACAAGCCCTCCATAGATATCGAATATGACATTATTCTGGTAATCCTTCTGATACAACCTTTATATATACAGAGTCTATGATTTACTTAAACTTTTGTGGACATTGAAAGACCGGGGGGTCTCATCCTCATTTAAGCGGTCTCAGGTAGCTTTTCACTATCTATTTTGAATATCCAACTGGCACTTTGGGCGCTCCGTAAACATTAAAGACAGGAAGTCTAACCAAATTCCTTTTTAGTCACGTGTGTATCTACCTATTGACTAAATGTCTGCATAATATAGAAAGATTGAGCAATTAGGGGGCTCTCACCATTGCCCTGTGCCCTTTGTCCTATAATTTTGATAATTTTTAGCTGAAAAGTGACAATACAAGCCCTCCATAGATATCGAATATGACATTATTCTGGGCAATCCTTCTGATACAACCTTTATATATACAGAGTCTATGATTTACTTAAATTTTGTGGACATTGAAAAGACCAGGGGGGTCTCACCCTCATTTAAGCGGTCTCAGGTAGCTTTTCACTATCTATTTTGAATATCCAACTGGCACTTTGGGCGCTCCGTAAACATTAAAGACAGGAAGTCTACCAAATTCCTTTTAGTCACGTGTGTATCTACCTATTGACTAAATGTCTGCAATAATATTAGAAAGATTGAGCAATTAGGGGGCTCTCACCATTGCCCTGTGCCCTTTGTCCTAAATTTTGATAATTTTTAGCTGAAAAGTGACAATACAAGCCCTCCATAGATATCGAATATGACATTATTCTGGCAATCCTTCTGATACAACCTTTATATATACAGAGTCTATGATTTACTTAAATTTTGTGGACATTGAAAAGACCAGGGGGTCTCACCCTCATTTAAGCGGTCTCAGGTAGCTTTTCACTATCTATTTTGAATATCCAACTGGCACTTTGGGCGCTCCGTTAAACATGAAGACAGGAAGTCTACCCAAATTCCTTTTAGTCACGTGTGTATCTACCTATTGACTAAATGTCTGCATAATATTAGAAAGGTTGAACAATTAGGGGGCTCTCACCATTGCCCTGTGCCCTTTGTCCTAAAATTTTGATAATTTTTAGCTGAAAAGTGACAATACAAGCCCTCCATAGATATCGAATATGACATTATTCTGGCAATCCTTCTGATGCAACCTTTATATATACAGAATCTATGATTTACTTAAATTTTGTGGACATTGAAAGACCAGGGGGGTCTCACCCTCATTTAAGCGGTCTCAGGTCGCTTTTCACTATCTATTTTGAATATCCAACTGGCACTTTGGGTGCTCCGTTAAACATTAAGACAGGAAGTTATCCCAAATTCCTTTTAGTCACGTGTGTATCTACCTATTGACTAAATGTCTGCATAATATTAGAAAGATTAAGCAATTAGGGGGCTCCACCATTGCCCTGTGCCCTTTGTCCTAAAATTTTGATAATTTTTAGCTGAAAAGTGACAATACAAGCCCTCCATAGATATCGAATATGACATTATTCTGGCAATCCTTCTGATACAACCTTTATATATACAGAGTCTATGATTTACTTAAATTTTGTGGACATTGAAAGACCAGGGGGGTCTCACCCTCATTTAAGCGGTCTCAGGTCGCTTTTCACTATCTATTTTGAATATCCAACTGGCACTTTGGGGCTCCGTAAACATTAAAGACAGGAAGTCTACCAAATTCCTTTTAGTCACGTGTGTATCTACCTATTGACTAAATGTCTGCATAATATATAGAAAGATTGAGCAATTAGGGGGCTCTCACCATTGCCCTGTGCCCTTTGTCCTAAAATTTTGATAATTTTTAGCTGAAAAGTGACAATACAAGCCCTCCATAGATATCGAATATGACATTATTCTGGCAATCCTTCTGATACAACCTTTATATATACAGAGTCTATGATTTACTTAAATTTTGTGGACATTGAAAGACCAGGGGGGTCTCACCCTCAATTAAGCGGTCTCAGGTAGCTTTTCACTATCTATTTTGAATATCCAACTGGCACTTTGGGCGCTCCGTAAACATTAAAGACAGGAAGTCTATCCAAATTCCTTTTAGTCACGTGTGTATCTACCTATTGACTAAATGTCTGCAAAATATTAGAAAGATTGAGCAATTAGGGGGCTCTCACCATTGCCCTGTGCCCTTTGTCCTAAAATTTGATAATTTTTAGCTGAAAAGTGACAATACAAGCCCTCCATAGATATCGAATATGACATTATTCTGGCAATCCTTCTGATACAACCTTTATATATACAGAATCTATGATTTACTTAAATTTTGTGGACATTGAAAGACCAGGGGGATCTCACCCTCATTAAGCGGTCTCAGGTAGCTTTTCACTAACTATTTTGAATATCCAACTGGCACTTTGGGCGCTCCGTTAACATAGAGAAAGGAAGTCTACCCAAATTCCTTTTAGTCACGTGTGTATCTACCTATTGACTAAATGTCTGCATAATATTAGAAAGGTTGAACAATTAGGGGGCTCTCACCATTGCCCTGTGCCCTTTGTCCTAAAATTTTGATAATTTTTAGCTGAAAAGTGACAATATCAAGCCCTCCATAGATATCGAATATGACATTATTCTGGGACAATCCTTCTGATGCAACCTTTATATATACAGAATCTATGATTTACTTAAATTTTGATGGACATTGAAAGACCAGGGGGTCTCACCCTCATTTAAGCGGTCTCAGGTCGCTTTTCACTAATCTATTTTGAATATCCAACTGGCACTTTGGGTGCTCCGTAAACATAAAGACAGGAAGTTACCCAAATTCCTTTTAGTCACGTGTGTATCTACCTATTGACTAAATGTCTGCATAATATTAGAAAGATTAAGCAATTAGGGGCTCCCACCATTGCCCTGTGCCCTTTGTCCTAAAATTTTGATAATTTTTAGCTGAAAAGTGACAATACAAGCCCTCCATAGATATCGAATATGACATTATTCTGGCAATCCTTCTGATACAACCTTTATATATACAGATCTATGATTTACTTAAATTTTGGGGACATTGAAAGACCAGGGGGGTCTCACCCTCATTAAGCGGTCTCAGGTAGCTTTTCACTATCTATTTTGAATATCCAACTGGCACTTTGGGCGCTCCGTAAACATTAAAGACAGGAAGTCTACCAAATTCCTTTTAGTCACGTGTGTATCTACCTATTGACTAATGTCTGCATAAATATTAGAAAGATTGAGCAATTAGGGGCTCCACCATTGCCCTGTGCCCTTTGTCCTAAAATTTTGATAATTTTTAGCTGAAAAGTGACAATACAAGCCCTCCATAGATATCGAATATGACATTATTCTGGACAATCCTTCTGATACAACCTTTATATATACAGAGTCTATGATTTACTTAAATTTTGTGGACATTGAAAGACCAGGGGGGTCTCACCCTCAATTAAGCGGTCTCAGGTAGCTTTTCACTATCTATTTTGAATATCCAACTGGCAACTGGCACATTGGGCGCTCCGTAAACATTAAAGACAGGAAGTCTATCCAAATTCCTTTTAGTCACGTGTGTATCTACCTTTTGACTAAATGTCTGCATAATATTAGAAAGATTAAGCAATTAGGGGGCTCCACCATTGCCCTGTGCTCTTTGTCCTAAAATTTTGATAATTTTTAGCTGAAAAGTGACAATACAAGCCCTCCATAGATATCGAATATGACATTTTCTGAGCAATCCTTCTGATACAACCTTTATATATACAGAGTCTATGATTTACTTAAATTTTGTGGACATTAAAAGACCAGGGGGGTCTCACCCTCAATTAAGCGGTCTCAGGTAGCTTTTCACTATCTATTTTGAATATCCAACTGGCACTTTGGGCGCTCCGTAAACATTAAAGACAGGAAGTCTATCCAAATTCCTTTTAGTCACGTGTGTATCTACCTATTGACTAAATGTCTGCAAAATATTAGAAAGAGTGAGAATTAGGGGCTCTCACCATTGCCCTGTGCCTTTGTCCTAAAATTTTGATAATTTTTAGCTGAAAAGTGACAATACAAGCCTCCATAGATATCGAATATGACATTATTCTGGGCAATCCTTCTGATACAACCTTTATATATTACAGAGTCTATGATTTACTTAAATTTTGTGGACATTGAAAGACCAGGGGGGTCTCACCCTCAATTAAGCGGTCTCAGGTAGCTTTTCACTATCTATTTTGAATATCCAACTGGCACTTTGGGCGCTCCGTAAACATTAAAGACAGGAGGTCTATCCAAATTCCTTTTAATCACGTGTGTATCTACCTATTGACTAAATGTCTGCAAAATATTAGAAAGAGTGAGAAATTAGGGGGCTCTCACCATTGCCCTGTGTCCTTTGTCCTAAAATGTTGATAATTTTTAGCTGAAAAGTGACAATACAAGCCTTCCATAGATATCGAATATGACATTATTCTGGACAATCCTTCTGATACAACCTTTATATATATACAGAGTCTATGATTTACTTAAATTTTGTGGACATTGAAAGACCAGGGGGGTCTCACCCTCATTTAACCGTTCTAGTACACAGATCGGTTATAATCACAAAAATAACCTGAAACACCAAGAACCCGTAGTTACTAAAGACGTCATCAGATCAGTTACAATCACAAAAATAACCTTAAACACCAAGAACCCGTAGTTACTGAAACTAGTACACAGATCGGTTATAATCACAAAAATAACCTGAAACACCAAGAACCCGTAGTTACTGAAAAACGTCATCAGATCAGTTACAATCACAAAAATAACCTTAAACATCAAGAACCCGTAGTTACTGAAACTAGTACACAAATCGGTTATAATCACAAAAATAACCTGAAACACCAAGAACCCGTAGTTACTGAAAAACGTCATCAGATCAGTTACAATCACAAAAATAACCTTAAACACCAAGAACCCGTAGTTACTGAAACTAGTACACAGATCGGTTATAATCACAAAAATAACAAAAAACACCAATTACCCGTAGTTACTGAAACTAACCATGAGATCGCTTCGAATCACAAAAATAATAAAGGACATCAATAATCCATAGTACCTGAAACTAGTCATAATATAAAATAACACAAAAAAGAACAAGTGATCGCAGTTACTGCGATTAGTCATCAGATCGGTTCTAATCACATAAAAAACAAAAGATACTAAGTACCCGTAGTTACTGAAACATGTCGTAAGATCCGTACTTATCACAAAAATAACAAAAGACACAGTATCCGTAGTTACTTAAACTAGTCCTCAGATCTGTTCTAATTTCAGAAATAACAAAGATCATCAAGTATCAGTAGTTTTGAAAACTAACCATCACTCAGATCAGTTCTATTCACATAAATAACAAAAGACACAAAATACCCGTAGTTACTTCAACTAGTCCTCAGATCAGTTCTATTCACATAAATAACAAAAGACACAAAATACCCGTAGTTACTAAAACCAGTCATCAGATCTGTTCTATTTACATAAATAACAAAAAGACACATAATATCCGTAGTTACTAAAACTAGTCCTCAGATCAGTTCTATTCACATAAATAACAAAAAGACACAAAAAACCCGTAGTTACTTAAACTAGTCATCAGATCTGTTCTATTCACATAAATAACAAAAGACACAAAATACCCGTAGTTACTTAAACTAGTCATCAGATCTGTTCTATTCACATAAATAACAAAAGACACAAAATACCCGTAGTTACTTAAACTAGTCATCAGATCAGCTCTATTCACATAAATAACAAAAGACATATAATACCCTTAGTTACTTAAACTAGTCCTCAGATCTGTTCTATTCACATGAATAAAAAAAGACACATAATACCCGTAGTTACTTAAACTAGTCCTCAGATCAGTTCTATTCACATAAATAACAAAAGACACAAAATACCCGTAGTTACTAAAACCAGTCATCAGATCTGTTCTATTCACATAAATAACAAAAAGACACATAATACCCGTAGTTACTAAAACTAGTCATCAGATCTGTTCTATTCACATAAATAACAAAAGACATATAATAACCGTAGTTACTAAAACTAGTCATCAGATCTGTTCTATTCACATAAATAACAAAAGACACATAATACCCGTAGTTACTTAAACTAGTCCTCAGATCTGTTCTATTCACATAAATAACAAAAGACACATAATACCCGTACTTACTTAAACTAGTCATCAGATCTGTTCTATTCACATAAATAACAAAAGACTCAAAATACCCGTAGTTACTAAAACTAGTCCTCAGATGTGTTCTATTCACAGAAATAACAAAAGACACAAAATACCCGTAGTTACTTAAACTAGTCCTCGGATCAGTTCTATTCACATAAATAACAAAAGACACATAATACCCGTAATTACTTAAACTAGTCCTCAGATCTGTTCTATTCACATAAATAACAAAAGACACAAAATACCTGTAGTTACTAAAACTAGTCCTCGGATCAGTTCTATTCACATAAATAACAAAGTACACAAAATACCCGTAGTTACTAAAACTAGTCATCAGATCTGTTCTATTCACATAAATAACAAATGACACATAATACCCGTAGTTACTAAAACTAGTCCTCGGATCAGTTCTATTCACATGAATAACAAAAGACACAAAATACCCGTAGTTACTTAAACTAGTCATCAGATCTGTTCTATTCACAGAAATAACAAAAGACACAAAATACCCGTAGTTACTTCAACTAGTCATCAGATTTAGTTTAAACATATTTTATTTGCGTAAATGTGCAAAAGGGATGAGACACAAGTTAATCAAACTTATAAAGTCTTCTCCCATAACAATTTATAACATTAGAATATTTACAAAGCATGCATACAAACAATACATTATGTATATATATATAAATTATTTGAACTCTGAAAAGGTGGTGTGTGGTGATGTGAGTGGTAATACACAATATGCATGTATTTGCACTTTATAATATGTTACATTACACAATTAGAAACCTCTTAGACTCTTTAATAAATTCATATACATTCTTTATAATTCTTTCATTTTCAACATTAGTTAAAGACTTATCGCCGGAGGTTAAGGTGTTCAAATTTAGTAGAGAGTTGTCTGGTAACCAATTTAGATTATTAAATAATTTGGTTCTTATATTCGAATATTTAGGACAATAAAAAAAGAAGTGACGTGAATCTTCGAACTTAGCACCACAACTACAAGACGGATCTGAAATAATGTTGACTCTGTTAAGATCATAGTTCAAAAAAGAAGCTGAGCACCTAAGTTGTGTCAATATAATATTGAGTTTACGATTGCCAAAGTCATAATGTTTTGGTACTTGGGCTTTTGAATTTAATTTAAGATTTTTTAGTTCGGTTTTAAATTTACCTAAAGAGTCAATGTTACGTGTCACCACATTAAGGTTATTCCACAGTCGTATTGTTGAAGGTATGAAGGACTCTTGGGTTAATGAAAGTCTACAAAAAGGGTATATTAAATCATTCCCATTACGTAATGGATAAACAGCTGTACTTTGGATTGTTGGTGGAATTAAATTGCAAAGATAGGCTGGTGCATTATTATGCTGAATATTATAGAATAATTGTAATTTCCTTCTTTCTCTTCGTTCAGCTAGAGTTTCCCAACCAATCTCATCATAAATAATTCTATTACTTGTAAAAATAGGAAGACCTGTTACAATTCTGGCTGCCTCAAGCTGCAGCTGTTCTAATTTTTTACAATAACCCACACCCATATTATCCCAAACTTCACATGCATATTCGAGAAGCGGTCTAATAAAAGTCAAGTAAAGCTTTTCTAAGTTGCTCCTACTTATCCTGTACTTTAATTTTCTAAGTACATTTAAATGTTTAGATACATTTTTTATGATATTATCCACATGGGTGTTCCATTTAGCATCTTTACTAAATGTAACACCCAAGTGTTTGTGGAAGTCTGTAACTTCAATCCTCTTATCATTGAAAGTGAAATTCATTTCTGGAGTTTCAATGTATGAAAACAACATTATTTCTGTTTTTGCTGGGTTAAAGGACATCAGCCATTTCTTAGACCATTCGCTGAGCTCACTCAGGTCGTGACTGATCACTGATTGTATTTGTGTCGTGTCACGACTAGAGTAGCCCAGAGATGTATCATCTGCAAATAATCTACATAAAGAAATCAAGTGTTCAGCAATATCGTTAATATAGATAATAAATAACAGCGGTCCCAAAACAGAACCCTGTGGGACACCAGCTGAAATACTGCAAAGTTCAGAGGAAGATTGTTTAATAACAACTCGCTGTTGTCTGTTGTTTAAGTAACTTTGAAACCAATTTAATAAATTTCCGTCAACACCGTATGACTTCATTTTATGTATCAATCCTTTATGCCAAACTTTATCGAATGCTCTAGAAAAGTCACAAAAAACAAAACAGCTAATTTCTTTATTTTCTAATGAATTTAATATAGAATTATAAATTTCTAAAAGCTGATGAACTGTCGAATATTTTGGCAGAAAACCAGACTGGTATTCATATATTAACTTATTTCTGTGTAGGTGATTGAAGACATGTTTATAAACAACTCGCTCCATTATTTTCCCTACACAACTTATAAGCGATATTGGCCTATAGTTAGATGGTAACGAACAGTCATCAGATCTGTTCTATTCACAGAAATAACAAAAGACACATAATACCCGTAGTTACTGAAACAAGTCCTCAGATCTGTTCTATTCACATAAATAACAAAAGACACATAATACCCGTAGTTACTAAAACTAGTCATCAGATCTGTTCTATTCACATAAATAACAAAAGACACATAATACCCGTAGTTACTTAAACTAGTCATCAGATCTGTTCTATTCACATAAATAACAAAAGACACATAATACCCGTAGTTACTTAAACTAGTCATCAGATCTGTTCTATTCACATAAATAACAAAAGACACAAAATACCCGTAGTTACTAAAACTAGTCCTCGGATCAGTTCTATTCACATAAATAACAAAAGACACAAAATACCCGTAGTTACTTAAACTAGTCATCAGATCTGTTCTATTCACATAAATAACAAAAGACACAAAATACCCGTAGTTACTTAAACTAGTCCTTAGATCTGTTCTATTCACATAAATAACAAAAGACACAAAATATCCGTAGTTACTTAAACTAGTCATCAGATCTGTTCTATTTACATAAATAACAAAAGACACAAAATACCCGTAGTTACTTAAACTAGTCATCAGATCAGTTCTATTCACATAAATAACAAAGAACATCAAGTATCAGTAGTTTTGATAACTAACCATCAAATCTGTTCTAGTCACATAAATAACAAAATGCACAGCTAGAAAACCCGTCGTTACTGAAACTAGTCGTCAGATCGGTTTTAGTCACAAAAATCACAAAGTATCGGTAATTACTGAAAGACGTCATCAGATCGGTTCTAGTCACAAAAATAACAAAAGACACAAAGTATCTGTAGTAATTGAAACTAGTCATCAAATCGGTTCTATATATAAAGAATAACAAAAGATACACCGTAGCTACTTGAACTAGTCATCACATCGTTTCTAGTCACACAATAACAAAGAATAAAACGTGCCCGTAGTTACTGAATCAGACATCACATCGGTTCGGATACCAATTTAAACAAAATACAAAGTATCCGTAGCTACTGAAACTAGTCATCAGATCGGTTCTAGTCACAAAAAAATAAATAAAAAAAGACACAAAGAATCCGTAGCTTCTGAAACAAGTCATCAGATCGGTTCCAAGTACAAAAATAACGATAGACTCAAAGTACCCATAACCACTGAAACTAGTCACAAATCGGGTCCAATCACAAAACTAACAAAAGACACAAAGTATTCGTAGTGACTGAAACTAGTCATCAGATCGGTTCTAGTCACAAAAATAACAAAAGACACATAATACCCGTAGTTACTGAAACTAGTCATCAGATCGGTTCTAGTCACAAAAATAACGAAAAACACAAAATACCCGTAGTTACTAAAATTAGTCATTAAATTGGTTCTATTCACAGAAATAACAAAATACATCAAGTATCAGTAGCTTTGAAAACTAATCATCAGAACGGTTCTAGTCACACAAATAACAAAAAACAGCTAGAGAACCTGACGTTACTTAAACTAGTCATCAGATCTATTCTCGTCACATAAATAACAAAAGACACAGCTAGAGAACCCGTCGTTACTGAAACTAGTCGTCAGATCATTTCTAGTCACATAAATATTAAAAGACACATCTAAAAACCCGTCGTGACTGAAACTAATCGTCAGATCTGTTCTAGTCACTTAAATAACAAAACACACAGCTAGAGAATCGACGTTACTGAAACTAGTCGTCAGATCTGTTCTTGTCACGTAAATTACAAAAGACACGGCTAGAGAACCCGTCGTTACTGAATCTAGTCATCAGATCTGTTCTTGTCACGTAAATTACAAAAGACACGGCTAGAGAACTCGACGTTACTGAAACTAGTCGTCAGATCTGTTCTTGTCACGTAAATTACAAAAGACACAGCTAGAGAACTCGACGTTACTGAATCTAGTCATCAGATCGGTTTTAGTTACAAAAATCACAAAGTATCGGTAGTTACTGAAAGCAGTCATCAGATCGGTTATAGTCACACAAATAACAAAAGACAAAAAGGATCCGTAGATACTGAAACTAGCCATCAGATCGAATCTATTAAAAAAAAGACACAAAGTACCTGAAGTTACTTAAACTAGTCATCAAATCGGTTCTATTCATAAAAAATAACAAGAGATACAAAGTAGTTGCAGTGACTGAAACTAGTCATCAGATCGGTTCTAGTCACAAACATAACAAAAGACACAAAGTACCCGTAGTTACTGAAACTATCTCTGATCCCATTTATGGCTAAAAAATAGACAACAAGAAAATATGAATTAGTATATTTCAAACAGGTTTAGTAAAGATTTCATTTACAATTTGAGGAAAATCCTATAATTGTCAAACTTTACATATATAAGTATCAACGGAATGTAGCACTACAAGCATTAATAAATCAACATCAATGTACAGAATGGCGTGTGGTGGTGTAACATCTAATTCAAATGAGTTAGAACTTGTTGATATACAGCGAAACATGTATGTATGCTAATTCGTCGTGGCAGTGTTATCTTACTACAAAAGATGATATGCAGTAATGAATGAAGCCTCTCAACGACAATATCTTTTACTTTAACAAACAGAAGAGGTAGTCGAGCACTCATAGTCTTTGCAAACAATATTTGATCTAATATTTCTGTTAGTCCCATAACATTCTTGTTTGATTCTTAACATTATCATATTGATATTTTCTTTTTTTGTGGGACTGTGATAGTAAAAATAATCAACAGCAAAATGATCTAAAAAGAAATGTCAATCATAAATAGAAATAGAAATGAATCAGGTCTTATGTTATATGACAGTGGTTTCTGTTCCTTCTAAAAACACATTCTGTTAAATTGATCCTTTTAAAATTGTTACACGATGATGACTGCTGTTCCCATAGTTTGACTATTTCATTTATCATGTCTGTTTATTTCAGGCATCATTGTAAATATAACGGAATTTGATGAGAGTGTCATCAAAGTGAGGTTTAAACCACCATTTTCTACATTTGAAAATGCCTGTACCAGGTCAGGAATATGACAGTTCTTGTCCATTCGGTTTTGCTGTAATTTGTTATTTGATTTTGCCATTTGATAATGGACTTTCCGATTAGATTTTCCTCTAAGTTCAGTATTTTTGTGATTTTTCTTTTTAATGATCCAGAATCAATAATTTACTAAATTCGATAAGAAGTGTATTGTCTTTTCATATATTGATTGATTGATTGATTGATTGATTCATTCATTCATTGATTCATTTATTCACCAGGGGTTATTTGACCTTATTTATTTGTTGATATGATAACGGTATTTTTGTAACCTAATCTGGAGAAGTGCTAAAATGGTCATTAAGAAAATTATTCTTTCCAAGTCCAAGGAACAAAGGTTGTAAACAATTTCAAGCCTTCAACAACGAATATTTATATCCCCGAGGAACCAGTAATGACGCATGTAAGGTTGTGTTTGTCTCTGCTTTTAATATACCATTTAAAAGAATTAGAAAAACGAAATGGAATAAAAAATTGATAACTTGTTAATATATTTCAGTCACTAAACAGTTGATATTTGAACCGATAACAGCAATAACTATCATGATTGCTATCATTACATACGGACTGTCAACTCATGATGGGTACCAGTAATGATGCACTGTAAACAAACCAGTTTAAACCTCTTACACGTACCTGATAATCGAAAAATTGTCTCGATACGGATTTTGCAAGTTAACACTTTTTAGTCCATTAAATTTTATTAACAACTTTTGAGATTTTCATTCACTTTAATAGTTACACAAAAGCAATGTGAATTTAATATTAATTGGTTAATATTAATTTTATCCTTTTAAAGTTGTTACACCTCTGTCGAGGTACTGTGTCAAGGACATAAAAAAAGTGTCATGCCTCCTAAACCCTGCTTTGTCACAACACTATTTCAGATGATCCCCTTGCAGAGTCCAGGAGTACCAGCACAATGCTCATCAACAACTGTTATTGTCTCCCTTGGAACTCTGTTTGACCACACTTGGAAGTTTAGATAACTGTTTTCCTTACCCATTTGATTTACTTTCTGACTTTTCTAACTTGTTTTTCTGCTTACATTCTCCGTATGTTTTTTTTTTTAAATTTTCAATTGTTCCATTCTCTGTAATTAATCGCCTTCCCACTTACAACTTTGCTCAGATAGCGTTCTTGATTTCATTTCGAAAAGGCTTTTCTCTCGATTTTAAAAAAAGTGTCATTCTTCTCTGACACTGTTTTTTTCTTGTGTTCCATTGATTGTTAAAGCATGTTCATTTTATTTACATAGTTTATGTTAATTTCTTCAACAGGGTAAATTCGACTCCAATCTTATTTGACAAGGATTGTCAGTTTTCCTTTCGAAGGTCGGTGATTTTCTCCGCGCACGCCGGCTTCCTCTACCAATAAAAACTGGCCGCCACGAAATAGCCAAATTGCGGTGCTAAAAAGTGGCGTTAAAACTTCCAAAAATCAAATCAAATCAACAGGTACAATATACATCTAAATCGTTCTCAATTTGTTGAACTTCATGAACAGGTTCCCTGTCTTCAGTTTCACATATTATTTCTTAAGCATCTTCTTGAATGATCACTTGTGTTGGTGCAACGATCAATCATGTGAGTATCATACGGATAAATCCAGTCTTTCTAAATGCACTTTGTAAATTGCTAGGTTAAAGTGTGTGAAGATAATCCTTACAAGCTAAACCACATAATATTATAACGTGTTATTGTTTGTGAACATTTTCGATGCATAAATTTGTGGCAATTATTGTTGAAAATCCTTTCACAAGGTCCAATAAACTCATCAAAGATATCAGGACTAAATTTTGTATATCCGCCAGACGCGCGTTTTGTCTACAAAAGACTCATCAGTGACGCTCGAATCAAAAAAAGTTAAAAAGGCCAAATAAAGATTTCTGAGAAATAAACCATGTCACTCGCTTTAAGATATTAATAGAGTAAAGGGTGAATCTTCTATACATTTTCAATTGTTTGTTTTGAGTGAATCATTATGATTATTGATTATTTGTCTATTATTTTTTTACTTTTTGTATCTCTCTCAACAGTATCCTTTGAAATATGGTTATTCCGGAACTTTGCATTAAGATCATATCCGTATTGTATAGCAGCAATTATAAACTATGTATCCCCTTAGTAACGTACTTTCACACTAAACCGGAAATCATGTACTATTTTTTGTCGCGTATAGACTCAATTTTAACCGTTTCTGTTCAGGTGACCAGTGGGCACCGTTCAGCGTAACTATTATCCTTGTGCAACTCAAACTCCGTACAGTGATCGTTTCCGTTCCGGAACTTTTTTCCTTTACTCCATCAATTAGTGTAATTACAGTTATAAAAGTAATTGCCTTTGAATGACGACTCATATTAAAATAAGAAGATGTGGTATGGTAAAAAGTAAAATCACAAAAATACTGAACTTAGAGGAAGATCAATTGGGAAAGTCCATAATCACATGGCAAAATCAAATAACAAAACGCATCAAAAACGAATGGACAAAAACTGTCATATCCACCAGAGTTTAATGAAGTGGATGCAAAAAAAAAATAAAGGCCAATCATGGGCCGGCCTTCAATAATGAGAACACACATCCTTTATAGGTCAGCCAATAAAGATCCCAACATAAAAAGATTTAAACAATCCAAATTACTTAAAGTCAATAACAATTAAAATAAAATCATGTCTGTGAGCACTCAACCTTTACCATAATATATAGGTCAGTGGTTTAAATAACACAACATATGTACATTCTATAACAAATATTGCAAGTGGCTCAACTTTAAATATCACTGCAAGGCACTACACAACGAATATTAAATATTGGACACAAAGCACTGAAATAAGAGAACTCATATATAAGAATATCAAATGAAAGTTTCTCAAAAGTTCATTAAAACATGATAAAATAAGCTTATTTAAATTGCTGTTTTTTTCCCCATTTATAACATTTTTTTTAAATTTTGTGTATTTATAGGTCAGATATCTTGGTTTTCACGATCATCAACAGGTCCTGCACGTCTGCGGTATACTGAAGAGGAAATACTTTCTACATAATGTTCTAATGGGGTTAATGTGAAATGAACTGTGTGTTTTTCTGGAAAAAGAAATAGAAAAAATCTTCAAAGTTGCTATAAACAAAATGGAGTACGTTTAAAGATGCACAAGAACACAATTGTGTAAAATGCAACAACCTACATATTCACTGAGTGATTATGGAGAAAAAAAGAAAAATATAGTATCTTTGTCATGTTTGTTGTCGAAATAAACACCTGTTTTATCCATTCATGTACATGGCTCCATCATATCAAAAATACAGAGAAGATGTTTGAAGAACAAGTTGCCAAAATTTATTCAACCAATTGAAGGAAGATTTCTTGTGGATGGAATTATTTATGCACTGAACTCAGTCTGTTAATATATCATGTAATATAGGGGTGGAATAATTGTACACAACAGCTGAAACAGAAGTCAAGTTAAATTAACATGAAAAGTGTTTATTTAATCTGCAAATATGAGCACAATGTTAATAACATCACAAATGGTATGATATTCATTTTATTGCTTATCATTGTATTGTCTTAAACATGTTAAACAGTCAGCCTTTTGTTTTTGTATGTTTAATACTCACCATGAAATTTTTTTATTAAAGTTTTAATTATCTTTTGTATCAATAATTAAGTCTAGGAAAAATTATATATATTGTGTGTACTGTTATGAAAGTTCCATACTAAGAGGAAAAATAGGGGAAAACATTTCCTTCAGGGAAATTTGAAGAACAATGATTTCCTTAGAGGAAATTTGTTGTCTTGAATTTCCCCTCAAGGAAAAGTGTTTGTCAAAAATTTCCTCACAGGAAAAAGTATTTCCTCCAAGGAAAATTTGAAGCTGCAAATTTCCTCACAAGAAAAATTATTTCCTAAAAGGAAAATTTGAAGCTGCAAATTTCCGCAAAGGAACAAAGGAAAATTTGAAGCCGCAAATTTCCTCAAAGGAAAAATAATTTCCTCAAAGTAAATAGAATTTCCTCTAATGAAATAGAATTTCCTCTAAGGAAATAGAATTTCCTTAAAGGAAATAGTTATACAGCAAATTCCCTTAGGGAAATCTTTTTCCCTTGAGGAAAAACAATTTCCCTTGAGGAAAAATCTTTTTTCTTTAGGGAAATTTGATTTCCCTTGAGGAAAACTATTTTTCCTCTGAGGAAATTGTTGAAAAAAGGGGCATCACTTTTTCATCAGTGGTGCTAGAGCCAAAATGTTTTAGGACACATATCAGGGAACCAATACCAACCAAGTTATCAACTTCATTTTGACTTAACTCCAAAAATTAAGGTGACAACTTTTGCACTCAGCGGAATTGCAAACTTGTCCCGGAGACTGTTTACTGGGCTGGTGATACCCTCGGGGAAATAAATCTCCACCAGCAGTGGCATCGACCCAGTGGTTGTCAATAAACTCATCATAGATACCAGAACTAAATTTTGTATATACTCCAGACGCGCGTTTCGTCTACAAAAGACTCATCAGTGACGCTCGAATCCAAAAAAGTTAAAAAGGCCAAATAAAGTACGAAGTTAAAGGGTATTTAGGACCAAAATTCCTAAAAGTTTTGCCAAATCCAGCTAAGGTATTCAAAGCATCCTTCATCTATAGGTTGTAAAATGTGGCTTGTATGTGCAGGTAGACCCCCAAAAAAATCATATTTTTTCCCGGTATATTCAACATGTTCAATTACTTCCAATGATATTTGGAGTTTATGTTCATCAAAAAGAATTAATACTGGTATATAATATGTTCTTTTAGGTATGTATTTCTAAAGATAATTTTAATAAGAAGTATATGCTACGAGATTAAAAGTGTGTAATGGCTGATTTATGTCCCTCGTCTTCAGAAACTCGGTCTTTATTTGAGATTCAAGCGACTGTATATATAAACAGTGTATAAACGAGTCTAAATTGAAAACCACGTTCAAACCTATGATTGCGTTGGATAAAAACCGCAATTTTTATACGTGTGCATGTAAAACAAATTTCATTGTAGAAGGGTCTAAATACAGCACAAACAACATTTTCCAAAAGACCAAAAAAGTGAAAAGTATATTTAAACAAAACGCATTTGACTAACAGGTCTAACAACAGTGTATATACATAGTTAAAAGACTGTTTTACCTAACAAAAGGAGAAGCAAAGGAGTACGGGTCCGTGGGATAAAAAAATTCTTAGCCAATATTAAAAAAAAGTAAAATTGGAACAAAAACCATAAAGTTTGTTTAGTAATTTTTCTACGATTGATCGTTGTTTATTTTTCAACAAAACGCAGCAGAAAAGTCTAGCCTCGACAGTCTAGCGTGCGATGAACTCGTTATACGGTTATTACTACTGACCCCCAACGAACCATAGAGGGTGAATAAAATCCATAAGGGATTCGACCTCCGGCCTCACCTCAATGGATTTTACTAACCCTTTATGGATCCGTAGGGGTCAGTAGCGAACCATATTACTTAAAGTGGTTCCATAAAGTGAAGACTGAGGGCAGGACACTAGCATATATATAATTTTTTTATTAAACTTTGTTTTTGCTTTTCTGTAAAGGCAAAATAAATAGCATTTATAAGACTTGCGGGAGATTGATATCTAGGATAAATAAAGCATTTTAAATGGAAACATGTCAAATTACTTTTTGCCCTAACATATGGACATATATATATATATATGATCGGTATCACACTTGTTAAGAAAATCATGTAACATGTGTACAAATTGTTAATCTTTTTTAAATCTGAAAATAAAAAGCTATAAATTTGAAAAAAAAAAAAGTTGAACGGATAGCATTGTATTAACATAAGTTCATCTGTTTTTTTAGAATTAACCCCATGGGTTACAAATTGACTAAATGTATTTACATAAGGGCATTCTTTAGGTTTCTTCCGACCAGTACTTAATTGAGGTCGTCCGTTTGAGTTTGTGTCACATCCTGAATCACATCCTGGTCTAAATGTGGACGTAGAAAGTAAAATCACAAAAATACTTAACTTGGAGGAAAATCAATTCGGAAAGTCCATAATCACATGGCAAAATCAAAAACAAAACGCATCAAAAACGAATGGACAAGAACTGTCATATTCCTGACTTGGTACAGGCATTTTCAAATTTAGAAAATGGTGGATTAAACCTGGTTTTATAGCGCTAACCCTCTCACTTTGATGACGTAGAGTTTCGATGTTTCTTATATCTGTTTGAATTCAGAGATCATAGCTCAGTATTTTTTTTTTTTTCATTTTAATTTTATCTATCAGTATACAAAAACATTCGGTAAAATATCATATAAGACACTGATGAGCTTTGCTAATAGTTATGAATAAAGCAAACAAAACACTAACCACTACGTGGTTCCCTTAAGTTAATGATGGCTCTATTTGTGTTAGACTGAGGGTAGGAAACGAACATATATATAAAGTTTTTGCTAAACCTTGTTTTAGCATTTCTGGAGAGGCAAACTAATCAGTATTTGTAAATCTTGGGGGTATATAGATACCTTGTATTAGATATGCAATTTCAATGGAAGGGTCCAGTTACTATTTGCCCTGACATATGGTCCTATATGATCGGTATGGCACTTGTTTAGAACATCTTGTACCATATGTACAAATTCTTAATCTTTTAAAATCTGAAAAAAGCAAGAAGTTTGGAAAAATCCATATAGACAAAATTGAAAGGACAGCATTATTTCAACATTAGTTCATCTGGTATTTTAAACCTCATTGGTTGACTGGAGTATTTAAATATGAACATCCGCTAGAATTCTTCCGACCAGAACTTGCATATTTGCCAATGCAGGGTCGTCCGTTTGGGTTTGTGGGATGAATTGATTCGAGTGACACACTGGTCTGAATGTGGACGTTAAGCTGTCTTCTTGGTAGAAAAATAGCCTTAATCTTTCATCCTGGTCGATCCCTATTGCGATTGCATAATAACATACCTATTGTAAGAACTTTTAATTTGATTCCTATCCAGGAATATTCACAATGTTTTTCCAAAACAAATGTTGACAAAAGATACTTCATGTTATATTGAAATGGATTAAAAGATGATAAACAATGTGAATGTAACATTTGTAACCTGAGGACTCATCATTGTTTGTTCTTCTGTAAGTTCTTATTTGCATGGCTTTACCACTGAGTCAATCTAAAACCAAATAAGTATACTGCTAGTTATTAAGTCTGAACGACACATAATGATGATGGTGACATATAGATTGAGTGCTTGTCATTCTGGTTGATATATATCTAATATTTTAGCTTTTAACTATCTAGGTTTGATACTGTTTTGTTTTCGAGTCTTTACTCTGTATAATATATTTTTGATATTTTTCAGGCTGAGAATATTTATACAAGTCATTCAAAACTTTACCAAAAGCCTTAGACAAACCTAAAAAGATTATATACCTCTTTACCGCTATCTAATGACTTGTATAATTTCTTGAGCAAAAGTAATTATCTATTTCACTGTTGAACCATTTTTCTAAAACTAGCATTCTCATTGATAAGTAAATCATGAAATTCGCAAAACTCCCAGAAAACCCTATAGATAATAACATTATGCACGTACAATAAACGCTGATTAGATACTATCTAGAAAGAAGTGAAAAATTGAACAGTTTGGTGAGTAGCGTATACAGAGATTGAACACTGTACTTTAGAATATGGTCTGATATTCTATCTTCTGAGATACGATAATGGCAGTACAGTGGATAGGTTGTCATCATGTTGGCCTATATGATCTGAGCAGTAAAATAAAACTCATCCGATACCAAATCAATGGTTTCAATCTAAGGAGGAATAACACTATTTTATTGCAATACATAACAGATTTGTTTAAAGACCAAAATGGCAGAAAATGAACGAATGATATTAATTTTATATCTTTGCTTAGCTTTTCTCATTAAGCTATTGACCTTTCTACTCCAACTTTGTGATATGACTTCATCCCTCGATGTCAGTTGGCATTTTGCAGCATCGATCACGCTTACTTATAGTTCACATAAGATCGCTACTTATCCATACAACTTGTATTTCCGAAATACTAAGGATTTTCTACTCAAGGAATAGACTACATAAAGTGGTCGCTTTATAAATTAGTTCTGATAGACCGTGTTTATTTGTCAAAAATAGAAAGATCGAGCTCGCTGTGACAATGATTATAACCATGAGTCACACTGGTCCATGAAGTCTCTTAAGATCAAGCAAAAAACTAGGCTGGTCGATTTCATATTTAAAACATCTGCATTTAAGCTTTCGTTAAGTTTTCGATGTCCATTAGCTGATATTGTTGGCACGTTGTCTGTAACGAATACTAACTTCAAAATCACCTGAGATCCCCTCCACTTTTTTCTCGGGTTCCTATTTATCAGTCATTATTTTTCTATGTTTTGTATAATGTACTGTGGTCTGTCTGTTGGTCTTTCCTTTTTTCGCCATGGCGTTGTCAGTTTATTTACAACAGTTTAAATGTCCTTTTGGCATCTTTGCCTCTCTTTATTTTTGCTTTTAAGTGCAATGCATTTTAATTCGAGACCCTATATATAAAGCACCTGACGGGGCATTGGTACACCACTGTACATCGACCCGACAGTTTCTTCTGTTTATGTTATGATTATCAATCTCAATATTAAGTACGCGAGGTTTAATATGACATACAGAAAGTTCACAGACAGAAATGGATTACGATGAACAGTTTTCGATGTGACATCATCAAAACCATCATCATAGCTAACCTACATAATTAAACGGACAATGAAAGTACGGTTATAACAGAACACAAGACTTACCCTTATGTCACTGGTGAGTCTTTTGTAGATGAAACGCGCATCTGGCGTAAATACAAAATTTAATACTGGTATTGATGATGAGTTTATTTACAAAACGTTGTCTTAATAGCTTTGGCAAAATAGTATTAAGAAACCGATCGACAGAAATTCTATCCTGATCAACTTCGATTTTAAGATTGTGTTCATCCAAATAAAATGCAAATCATTCACTTTTTGTGATTTTAGAAAGAAATAAAAATTCCGCATAAAACATATACGAGGACCATAGATTTTATAGGATGTTTGCTTTGTCTTATTCAGCACTGTCGAGATTTTATTTCAAGGTTCAACACAACCTTTTTGCTTATATGGCCGTATTTACACCACAAATTTTACTCTGAGTAAAGATACACCTGTGCATCTAGAAAAGTTCTAAGGCATGGCAGGACCTTGATAATTAAATTTTAAATGCATTTTGTGCTTCAGAAAATGATGTACTTTCCTGCAGAAGGTGCAAAAACTAACTAAGCTAGGAAAGAGGTTAAACTTTGAGAATCTCCCCTCATATAATACATGCTGTGAATATAATTGATTTAAGGTAGCACAATACAAAGATTTTATAACTCCAACTCCCACGTTTTAAAATGCTGTAACTTTCTTGATAATGCTTGAAAATGTATAAAAGTGGTAGCTATGGATAGCTAACAGATTATTTTTTCAAATAAATGCAATGTTAGTATGATGCAACAATTATGCAACCAAATATAATGTTAACTGTGTCTGAAATATTTTTCCTCAAATTTCCACTTTCAATTGAAATTAGCCTCCTCATAGATATTCCTAAAGGATTGATTTTATTGTATGTTGTTCCTATGGCCATTATCTACAAAAGGGTGTCTCAGATTTCAGATAGAATGTATAGAACAAATTTTACACCTAATTAACATTATCTTCCTTTGTGTGGTTAGGATGTTCACACTAATTAAAGATTTATGAGAGAATGATATACCATATGGACAATTTGAGACACCCTTTTGCAGCCCATGATGTGTTGATTAAGATTTCATTAAAATTTTCTGTATAGCTAAAGAAATGAAAGAGCTAAATTCAAGTTTGTCTGTTTGTCTTTTTCATTTTTAGCCATGGCGTTGTCAGTTTATTTTAGATTTATGAGTTTGACTGTCCTTTTGGTATCTTTCGTTCCTCTTCTTTAACAATAGGTAAGGCGTATTAGACTTTAACGATATAGTGTTTTTACTTTGACAAGATGCAAATCATTCTGTAACAAATATCTGCATTACTCCAGTACATATTCTCACATCTGGTATTTGTATCTTAAAGTCAAATGAAACGAGTGACTGGTCAAATATAATGCTTATCGAATTCTTGAACCAATCCATTTATATATCATAAACTTGGTCTTCTGTTCAAGATGTTATCTTGTTTTACGCATCTGTTTGGTAAAATCGTCAAAAAACAATTTCTCTCGGTCTGTTATGATATGGCAACTAGTTAAGAGCAATTCTCTGTAACCACCAACCTTTTTATATAGGGGGTCCGGCACGCATAGTCACCGATTTTCATGAAACTTAGCCAAAACATGTGATCATGTAAAAAAGTAAGAAAAATGCCCACCCAAATTTTGCTAGGTCATGGTTGCCATGGCAACTAAGTGAATGAGATTTCCCGCAAATTTTGAGGAATTTAGCATCGAAAAAACAACTATTTTGCAGTCTTTCGTAATCAAAACTAGGTTTTATTTAATGATATTTGTAAATATTTTTTAGAAACATGAAACTTAACAAACAAAATAGCAATGTCATATATACAAAAATATTAGGGCTGAATATTGTCACAACTGCAGAAGCAGAGGTCATTTTTCAATATAGTTCAGAATACAAATTTTACCCATTTTGTATGAAGAAAATAGACATTTTTGCATCCACCTCCATTTAACCTGTGGTTATGAATGAAAAGTATTGATGTTTCTCATCAAAAAATTATAACAAAATGTTTGGGAAATTAGGTTCTAGGATGGTTGCTATGGAAACAGCAATTTGTCATTTTTGCCTTTTTACCTCTAAAATTTAGCCATTTAAGTCAAAATAATCCACAAAAAGTAAATATTATTGAATGACTATGATGTGCAAACTATTGGCAATTTAATTACCAATAATTTGTCCAAAGGTCAAAAGTCATTGATGACCTTGACCTTTGACCTTGTGAATATTTATTGAATTTTGAAAGGAAATATAATAGAAATCGGCTACTACTATACATGGAGAAAATTATCAGGATGTTTGAAGCCACTTTTTATCAACATATGAAAAATAAAGTCAAGGTCATGTCAAAAGTGCTTAGTAACCACCCTTATTTGATAAAAAATGTACCTAGCAACCATACATGATTTCATTCAGGACTACAAATGTATATAAACTATTACATAGACCTAACACCTAACTGCAAAGGTCTAGAGGGTCTCATCACAAAAGTTGTAAACAATCATTCATTCAAAGTGTAAAACTGACTAGCAACCATTTATTTATATTAGGAAAATGCCTAGCAATCATCGATTTATATTGAAAAAGTGCATAGCAACCAATAAATTATTTAGAAAAACTGAACAGCAACAGTTTATTTTAGATTTCATTTGGACAAAAATTAGATTTTTTTTTTATATAAAAAACACATTTCTAATCCGGAAAAGTAAATAATATAGCAAATTTAATTTCATGAGACTGATTACACATATATACAAAAGTTTAAAAGATGTCGTCTGATGAGACAAATCTCCAGAAGACAACCAAATGTTAATTAAAGGCAAATTATTTATATCTACAAGAAGAAGAGAAAAGGAATATAACTGCTAAGAGATTGACCAGTTTATTTTTGTTGGAGTTGGCCTTTCAAGCAAAGAAGTTATGCATAGACAATATATTCATTTTCACTCGTTATAACTTATAAGGCTTGATTATTTCATATTTTTCGTCGAAATGTTTTTCATTGCATACACACTGTTTTTGTATTTTAAATAGTTTTAAATGTGCATCTAAATGTACAAAAATTTGTTTTTAGCATGTTCTGGGCAATATTATTTATCTTCAGATCAAGACACTATCACATCCATTCGTTAAACTTCCATCATCCCCATCACAAAAGATAAAATGCTCTTTCCTAACTTATATAAATACCCTGCATCTATCCATTGCTATTTTTGTATATCAACAGTGGAAGATTAAAAAAAAAATATTAAAAAATACTTTGTGCAAAAGTTATTTTAACAGAGTCTCAGTGCTAATTGAGATTTAGTAATCGAACAGACTAGGCCAATCAGACCCCTTTTGGTCCCAAAATATAGAATTAGCTTTAAAAATAAACTCTAACGCTATTTATAAGAAAGTAGAAAGCGTGTGTTAGATAAATATGAGTCATCTTTGACAACACATTGAAACAAGCGTTAGGAAATTAAGCACTTACTTATACAATAAAATCAACGGTACCAATTTTTTTGCACCAGATGCGCATTTCGACAAAATATGTTCTTCAGTGATGCTCGTGGCCAAAATATTTGAAATCCAAAGCTTATATAAAAGATGAAGAGCTATAATCCAAAAGGTCCAAAAAGTATAGTCAAATTCGTGAAAGGAATCAGAGCTTTGCACGAGGGAGATACATTCCTTGTAACAGCAAATTTAAATAACACAAAAAATCCGTATTTTCATTTTTATACAAATGTTGAGACAAGGCATGAATTTGATAACTTCCATTTTAGACTAAAACAAAATGAAATGTAATAGCCAATTTGATTTATTTCCATATTTGAACTTGAATTTAAGTACATGTATTTGTAATGACCAAATCAGTTCATATCTTTAACACAAATTGATTGATTCAAGTGAAGTACACACTTTTAAAGTGTCTAAAATGTAACATTTTTGGAAAAATTATCTTTTAACCGGACATCTCCACAAACCAGATTTGGACACAATCATCATTAGAGTTATAATGTACTTTAAAAATGTATCCCATGATGGCTTACATGGCCTAAATAGAAGATAGGAATAAAATGCAAGTTTAAATTGTCCATCATCATAAAAATTGTTATAAATAGAATGCGTGAAAGGACCTTTATTATTCCGCGTGAAAGTGTCTACCTACTATCTATTTACAGTGGAATTTCTGGCCTGAAATTATGAATGTTAACCTTTTTATGCCCCGCTGTAGCAGACGTGGCATTAAGTGTTACCCTTTCCATCTATTTGCACGTTTGTCCGTCCGTACTTGCCAAAAGTTGGTATCCGTTCTCTTATTTTAGTTTGCCATAGCCAAATATTGGTTAACTTGCATACCATGCTTATTGCCTCATAATACAGATCAATTTGAAAATTGGGTGGCGTCACTTTTATCGTTTTGGAGTAATATGCCTTTATAAACATAATAATAATTGCACTTGTACAATTCTTTGGTTATGTCCCTTTATAATTTTATAAATATGATATGCAAGCTGTGGGGGGGGGGGGGGGGGGGGGTATCATCTGTGTTCAACGAACACATTCCCCACTTATGTTTTTTTTTGCCTATTATCTTGAAAACAATAACTAATATAACTTCCATTTAGAAAGAGAAACATTACATTTAATAGATTATCAGCAGCACTAGTTCTTCTTCGTCGAAATCGTCAGCTGATTTTATTGCAGTTATTGCCCTATAAAGACTGTGTGTGCTTTTTTGCCTTATATAAAAATACCAAAGTGTGAAATCTCTGAAACCAAAGCATTTAGAGCAAATCTGACTTGCGCAAAATTGGTCATCAAGTGGAAATCTATCTGCCCTGAAACTCTCAAAAATGAATCGGACAACCAGTTGTTGGGTTGCTGCCCTGAAATAAGTAATTTGAAGGAAATTTTGCAGATTTTGCTTATTATCTTGAATATTATTATAGAAAGAGATAAACTGTAAACAGCAATTATGTTCAGCAAAGTAAGATCTACAAATAAGTCAACATGACCAAAATGATCAGTTATTGCCCTTTATAGTCAATTTTGACCAATTTTTCGTAAATTTTTTGTAATCTTTTACAAAAATCTTCTCCTCTGAAACTACTGGGCCAAATTTAACCAAACTTGGCCACAATCATTATTGGGGTATCTAGTTTTAAAAATGTGTGGCGTGACCCGGCCAACTAACCAAGATGGCCGCCGTGGCTAAAAATAGAACATAGCGATGTAATGTTGATTTTGGCTTATATCTCTGAAACCAAAGCATTTAGAGCAAATCTGACATGGGGGTAAAATTGTTTATCAGGTCAAGATCTATCTGCCCTGAAATTTTCAGACAAATCGGACAACCTGTTGTTTGGTTGCTGCCCTTGAATTAGTAATTTAAAGGAAATTTTGCAGATTTTGGTTATTATCTTGAATATTATTTTAGATAGAGATCAACTGTAAACAGCAATAATGTTCAGCAAAATAAGATCTACAAATAAGTCAACATGACCAAAATTGTCAATTGACCCCTTAAGGAGTTATTGCCCTTTATGTCAATTGTTAAAAATTTTCATAAATTTTTGTTATTTTTTGTAAATTTTTAGGAAATATTTTCCACTGTAATTACTAAGCCAAGTTCATATATAGATAGATATAATTGTAGCAACAAGAATGTTCAGTAAAGAAAGATCTACAAAAACAGCACCATCACCAAAACACCATTTTGTCATGAATCTATCTGTGTCCATTGTTAATATGCACATAGACCAAGGTGAGCGACACAGGCTCTTGAGAGCCTCTAGTTTTATGAAATTTATGTTGCTAGATTCATACTTCAGAGGACACAAATCACAATTTATTAACTGTTGCTCAGGAATGTTTCCGTTGCTAAGTAGTTGCTAAGCAATTTATGAACTCAAATTGAAGTGACTATTCATTTGTAACTTCAAGTTATTCTCAAACCAACCATCTTATCTGGAAAATATGGTTATTTGTACAGATACATTAATTCGTATGTGCTAATTATATTAAGAAGTAAAAATGGTTGCTAGGCAACCTTCTTTTTACCGAAAAAAAAATCATTTTTTTAAAAGTTTCTAAAATAAAGCTAGCAATGGTTTGAATCAAGACTTCTTTTGGGAGGGGGCCGAAACGCCCCTTTTTATAAGTACCTTCTCCGTTGTCGATTTAGGCATTAACAAGACCAATTTGTACTGTGATTGTGCAATCCAAGATGGCGGTATACCATGAATCTACCTTAGAATCATTTGACAACCTCTAATAAGAGAAAATACCCTTTAAAGTGAATTTGGAGGAACTATCGTTTATGTAAATATTTACATAATTATATTAATATACAATAAGCTATACATGTATAGCTACAAGATTAACTAAAAAAGAGTACATAATTGGGATAAGGAAACAAGAAAAAAATGCTGTTATTTGAATTTTCCCCCTTAAGTACTAGTATTCATTAAAAGGCAAAACGCCTATATGGAGTAAAATGAAATTTTCGAATATTTTGAGTAAATGATTGAGTCTTGTTGGTATTTTTTACTATTAAATTGTTCATTTACCCATATAAGTTTCAATAAAAATAATGTTTTGTTACATAACTTTTTAACATGTGTTGAAGATTCAAGATTAAGAACATAAAAGTTAAACACGAGCCCCCTAGTAAATGATATAAAGTTTCAACTGGTATTTTTTCGTAATATTGATGAAATACTTTTGAAAAAAACAGCATTTGAAATTTAAGTAAGAACAGGATACAAATTTGCTGGCGATTAACTTAAATTTACATGAGTACACTCATGTATGTGAATTATTAAAGAAAAAAATACATGTTCTTTAAAGAAAGTTGAGAGTCTAAATGGAAGAATGAATTAAGTCTTTAGTAAAGCACCAATACAAGGATGGTTGCTATGCATTTTCTGATTATATGAGAATGGTTGGTATAGTTTATGTTGAAAATATTGACCCCTCAACTTTTTATTAGGATGTATATCATAGTTCGTATCAATCTGAACCCAACTATGCGTGGTTGCTAGGTACTTTTAAATCAAGTAAGAGTCGTTGCTATGAACTTTTAACATGACCTTGACCTCTGGTATTTTGCTTTCAAACAAAATGTAAGCAAAATTTTGTCTAAACACTTTTTCTAAATACTTTTTGGGTTTATTTGATAAAATTTCTAACAAAATTAAATAAAAAAAAAGACCGAAGGTCAAAGTCAAGGTCATAAATAACCTTTGACCTTGAGTTCAACTTTCAGGTCATTGAATGCACAACATGTCCCAAGTAATTTATATTTTGTATTTGTCACTGTTTTTGAACTATTTAAATAACAATGTCAAAATTTTTCTTCAAAATACCAAAAATGACATTTTTATGTTCCCATAGCAACCACCCTAGCTACCTATTTCCCAAACCTTTAATGATAAATTATTCCTAGGCAACAGCCATAATTTACATTTATCACTGTAGTATAATTGGTTGTGGATGCAAAAGTGTGAAATTATGTCATGCAAAATGCCTATTATTTTCCTTTTTGAATACATTGAAATTCCACTTTTTGAACTAGTGCTGCCCCCTTCTTCCCCTTTTTTCAGAAATAATTTTTATCTTTCATCTTACTCATAAAGTGTTATATTTTAATTAATTATAGTCAAAATATTCATAAAACTTGAAATGTCTGCATGATAACTGCTTAAAATGGGTAATTTTTGATCCTCAAAATATGCATTTTTGAGGCAAAATCCAAGGTGACCCGTAACCATGGCAACGGGGGCATAAACAAATTTGTTGTCAACATTTTTCTTTTTTTTTTTATCGATAGCTACCAACAGACCAAGTTTGAAGAAAATCTGAGACTATGCGTGCCGCAACTTGGTTGGTGGTTACAGAGAATTGTCGTGTCTTGAAGCCGTAGTTCACCGATTGTCACCTTAGTAAACAATCAAGAAAGAAGCATTGATATTTACATGTACGATGAAGCACGTTTTTAACATGTACAATAATATCTTAATCCTTATAGTTCATTTTAATGACAGATCCATGCGTATTGCGATCAACGGATTTTAACGATAAAAAGCATGCGGAATTCACTACATACGGAAAACATATAGTCGAATTGTGTAGAAGCAAGCAATTGCGAAAAAGTAAACTTCTTTTATATGTTAAAAATTATACAATTTTCGTGATGAAAAGTATATGGACATAACTTTTAAAATAAAAACTAACCATTTAGTGTTCACAAACCTCCAGCGTCCACCAGCAGTGACATCGACCCAGTGGTGTAAATTGTTATCAAAGGTACTAGGCTTATAAATTGATACACCAGACGCGCGTTTCGTCTACATAGAGAATTTTAGGTTTTTGCCTTACTTAAAACGTAACACACCTCAACATTTCAAATTTAAAGTCCGATGGTCTGCGAAAATATAAACGTTAGAAACGCAGATGGATTATGACGTTAACAGTCGTTTATACAGACCAAAAATGTTCATGCCGAAAGATAAATTAAAAATATTTGATCAACATATTTTTAATTCAAATGACATTATTTCAAACCTAACTGTGATTTGTCGGCTGAAGCAAATGCGTTTTTTTAGTGCTGATAGAAGGATCTGTATCTTGCACATGACCTGGCATTTTACTATAGATACATAATAGCATACGCATAGGTTTCCTGTGTCCTGTTTCTATTGGAAGCGAACAGATCCAATTATATGTAGTATACTTTGTAATTTATTTTGCGGTCCCCGTTAAAATATTGTCGATTTTATTGAAAATTAAACGTAAATGATAAATTGTCGGCTAAAATATAGTTTGTACATAGTAGGTAAATACAATCGTTACGAAAGGGAGGAAGCTTGGCGAATATTGCTTTTTTTCTTGCATTTAAAATAAAGCTTGTACAAATAAATATTACTTATTCCGACTTTTGTAATTGAAATTTACGATGACGACTGTAAAGAGGGGGGGACATTTAGATTATTGATAAACTGTGTGAACGGCAAGCTACGCCAATTTATCAAAATATTTCAAAATACGCCTGAAGTGTAAAAAAATGATTTAACAGGAAGTTCAGTATTTTGTCACACTAAATATTTTTTAAGCAATGTTTACGTTGTTGGTCTTCTATATACAATCATTTCATCCTACAGTCCAGTATATCATAAAGCCTACATGTTTTACATATGTTGTACCCTAGCATACTAACTTTTGCCAAAACACTATTTTTAAAAATCCATGTACTTTTACGCTTACCCTATTGGTGCATTGCAGTAAAAGTGTGATATACCATCGTAGTTTAGCAAACAAACAACCATCGCACTTTAGCGTGAGACACCATCGTACTTAAGCAAACAAACAACCATGATCGCACTTTAGCGTGAGACACCATCATACTTTAGCGTAGACCATCGCACTTTAGCGTGACCATCGCACTTTAGAGTACCATCGCACTTTAGAGTCCTACATATACACGAAGGTTTTTTAGATTGTGACGTTCCCTTGTCATTTTATATATCTCAACTTGTACGATTTGCTCGTGTATGTAACAACGTATTCGATTTTAGCTAGAGAATTTTATGTTTTACTGAAAAACTATTACACCAGGGTTTTCGATATCACAAACTAGTCAAAACATTTACTAAATTTTATCATCGGTATAAGGAAATAATTCGTAAATATAACTCAACATGCAGACATCTTATACGTTCAGGTATTTTACATCCAATCTTTTATGGTAATATTCTTTACAAAGCACAAAAATATCAGTATTCACCTTTTTTTTCAAATGGATGATCTAAGTCGTGCGTACTATTATCTATCAAGAAAAGCAGTTTGAAAACTTTTATCTGGAAAGTTCATTATGGCAAGTGAAAAAATACATATCCGGTGTGGTATATATATAGTTCGGCCGATCGGTGAAAAAAATGCTCAAATAATGAGGAAAGCACCAATTTTTGCATGATGGTACATTTTTGTGTACTGATCAATACTAGCTATGGACCCACCCTCAACATTAAATATGGCGGATTATGTCAAGATGGCTGCCGTACGTTCTAAAATATTTTCCAGTATTGCACAAACCACAGTGAATTTGATGCTGGAAGCACAAAAATCTAAATATTTGAATGACTTGGTATATATACATGGTGTAAGTAGCAAGATTTTGTTTTGATCTATTTTTGAAATACAAAATGGCGGTTATTTTCAAATGGCCGCCTTGAAAAATAAGCAAATATTCATTATTGAGAATTGACCTGAATACTAGCATTTTATTAATGTATAGTGTCATTTAGTTTCTGTCCCAGTTCTGTCCTTTTTGATTTTGCCTTGCTTGTCATTTCATACACAAAGTAGTCATTAAAAGCTGCACTATTTGTTGTCTTTGGTCACACATAAAAGCTGTGATTTGGAATTTATCTGCCTTAAGATATTATTCAGTGCCTATTGTATTTTTGGGTCGTAATATTTTGCAATTTGAGATATTAAACTGTGAATTGAGAATCATTTAAACACATATCAGTGAAATGGCAGGAATTGAGGACAACAAGGACAAGAACAATGAAAAGGCAGAAACTGAATCACTTGGGGATATGGAGAAACCCACAGCTGAAGACGCTTTAACAGACGACAGCTTAGATATGTCTATTAAACAATTGTACCAAGAATTTTTAGCAGATAGTAAATTTAATGCTCAAAGACCAGCTGAGATTTACCGCAATATAAAACAGACCGAAGCGCGAATAGATAAACTATGGGTTGTTCTCATAACGTTTCAAGCTAGCCGTACATAAACAGGCAATGAATATTAATAACGAACAAATGAGAGCAATATCTCAGCAACTTCAGCAGTATGAAGACAGGATAGACAATAAGGCTAGTAGTAATTGCTTGGCGGAATTGATGGTAAGATCAATAAGATATTCAATGTTGTGGTGGGACGAACTGACAAGCTGATAACAACTGAGGAAGGAGAGAAAGTTCAATTTAAAAGTGCATTTAAACAGCAGGAAATTAAACAAGCACAAAGTCGAACAGCATCGAGGACCAAAGATCAAAAAGTTGTGCCAAAAACGGCCAGGGTTTTCTGTTAGTTACCAGAACATCCCTATTATTTAGAATAATTTATACTTTTGCAAATTTATAAAATTACTACACGAAAGATGTACATGATAAAACTGAAGTATTAACTAATTACAGGAAACAACTGAAATACATTGCATACCTATGTCTGGGTCCTTGGCCCTGCATGAGACAGTTCAAATTATTCAACAACAATCTTCTTACGCACCCTTACCATCTACTATGAGTCAATAATATTTGGTTCAGAGCAGCAAACCATCCCCGTCCAGTCAATGGCAACTCCCACATAAATCACTGCAATTATGACAACCTCGTCAGGTTCTGTAGCTCTAACAGGCTTCCATAACGGCGAGCTGACTCCACTGACCGATCCGAGGACAGAGGAAACAAAAAGAGTGTGGCAACACCTCTTATGCAGACTCCTAATTTGAGAGAGAATATACCCGATAGTAAGAAAGTATTGGTGCAAGGGACCGGAGCCGAAGCCCACAGCTCCCAAAAAATGCAAAAACTCAATTAAAGAGGATCCATGACTTGGGAGGTGTTCATTTAACAATTTGAAAGAACTGCATGTAGATGACAATGACAAAACAGAAAAAAAACATGTGTGTATGCCCCAGATTGCAGGCTGATGTTGGCTTTGAGTACGCTCGCAAGGTAAACACAGATGATGATTCCAAGGCCTTTAAAACAAAATCTTTTGGAGCAGCGCTTCAGCAAGAAAGACGATCAAACCAGATTGGAACCGAAGCATTCCGTCGAGGATGTAAGTCAAAGATTCGTCAATGCATGTAATAGAGAGGAACACAGAAACATTCAACAAGGCGTTAAAACAATTGAAAACCTCAATAGAAAACTATATGGCGATATATGGATCAAAAAGCGCCAATTATGACCATCGAAAAGTCTACTTTGCTGATGGCGCAGTATCACCGAGCGATAAAGGAAATATGAGCAGTCCTTTGGACAATGAGGTGCATAACCTCACACAAATTGTCACAAAACTAGCTGATGTTATGCTTTCAACTAATCCGCATGACCGTGGATTTACCGATCAATATAACCTCGGTTCTTCTGATAAAAAAATCATGGAAGATCACCAGTTCAATGGGAGATCACCTGATCAATATACAAGTAGAAGATCTCCTGAGCAATACAATCGCGGTAGATCGCAAGATAGTAATGCACCCACTTAATGCATATCGATCAGCAACACCCCAACTAAGCTAGAGATCTTATAGTCCCTAAAGACAACGGTTAGCATCTCCACGGACAAACTCCCGAAATCCCGGTTATTTCAGACAACGATCACCTTCACCAGGATGCGGAGCAAATAAAAGTGCAGCTCCAACAATGTAGTCTTTAAACAGTAAAGGATCGGGCCAGTAGGCCAAAGCACGATTCCAAAGTCTATTGGCCATGAAACATCACTTCATCACAAAATCGAACAGAGGCCCACGGCCTCGTCCGATATTGTCATCAGACGAACCATTTGAAAGAGCTTAGCAGTACGAGGTACTATACATGACCAGAACGTGTGCATTGTTGTGGACACTGCTGCAATGATAACATTAGTAAATGAGAAATTAATTCCGGTAGAAAATGGAGATTTTGGAGAACGTAACCCTACATGGTTTTGGTTAACACCTTGTTATTCGGAAGATTACAAAGAACGACTCTCGACATTAATAGAGTAAACATACAATGGGATGTGTGCAAAGGGCCATTAACAGACGATGTTATAATTAGGCTAACTAGACTAGTTAGTTTGGACACACTGAGCGTAGTGATAAACCTGAGTACTCCCACAATTACCATCAACAATAAAGCTTCAGACGATGTGAACGCCTTCCGAAAGTCGACGAAAGTACAATAAAGCTTCTTGCCAAACGAAAAATATAACTCAATTAGAGTATGTAATACAAAAATGATGTCAACTGTTGAATATCCTTTCCTGAAACCATCGGAAATGAGACTCAATTCGTTAGCACAAATATTTAATCTAGGTTGCACTTTGTAAATACAGCTGTTTCTCAAAACACGCCTCTTTTGGTGAGATCTTGAATATTCATAGAAAATTAATTTTGTTTACATACTGGTTCCCAGTTTTGCTCTCTGTATTCCATCTGACAGAGACGTAATTTGGGAATGTTACCAGTAGATTTACATGTGCATATTGTTTACATTGAAATATGTGGTAACATTTCATTCGAGCTAGGGGTAGTTATGAAAATTAGTGTTAGTTTAAACTCTTAGAAGGTCAAGGCATATAAACGTTGAAAATTTTCCGCACAGCTCTATATTATGACCTTTGAAAAAAAATTGTGGTGCATATGAAGTTTCAATTCTAAGATAAGATTTTTTTCAAAACTTCATAGTAAAAGTGGTACAGTTTAAGCCGTAAAAGGAGTTCTTATGGGAAATTGCATTGTCAATATTTACAGAAATGCAACCTCTAGAATTTATAACAGACGTAAATAATTTCCTTGGGCAACTGATAAGTGTGATTGCCCTGAAATTATCAGGGTCAGACGGGTAACATTTGTTTTTAAAAACAGGTTTTATAATTCCACTGTTCCAGCTTTCTGGAATAATAGCAGTATCTAAGACTAAATTAAAAAGCTCACAATATATAAAAAATTAACAATGGTGTTTAATATTTTAAATATTCTTTTCAAATTTTATCTGTACCTGGGGCTTTGTTATTTTTTCAGCTCCTTTATTGCATCAGATATTTCTAATTCTGTTTTTTTCATTTAATAACTCATCATATACAGGATTTTCACAAATACTATCAATATTCAAACTAAAAATCTCCCTCATCATCTTCACTTGCATTTTAGTTTTTAAAATATTCCACAAAAGTGTCAATCTCTTCCTGTGGGTTATCTTTTCTTTTACTTGAAAATTTGTGAAGTGTATTCCAAAATGCTTTTGTGTTTGTTTTTGATAATGATAGAAGCTCGTTTGCGCAATTTTCTTGGTATTTTTTATAACTCTGATTAAAGAGATGACGGTATTCTTTAGCCTTCATATTCATCAGTGTTTTGTTATCAGCAGTCTTATTTTTTTTGTATTTCCTTCTTGCTCTGTGGAACTCATCACGCATAATCTTGCAGTCTCTTTTAAACCATGGTTTGTTTTGAGTTGATCTTTGATACTGTTTACCCGCTGGTCCAAATGCAGTTGAAGCCGTATCTGAGAGTACATTTTTGAGCTCATTAATTAAGTCATTGACCTGTAGTGGTGTAACGGATTCCGTTAGAAAATTTTCTGGGGTGTGTTTGATTAAATTTAATGAATCCGTTTCTTCGCTGAGTACCTGTATAAACTCGTGTGCCTTGTTTGTGTTCCATCCAACGAAAGTGTTGTTTTTCTTATTTTGTTGATCAGTGTAATTTTTGTGTGTAATGCACAAAGAAAAATGCATCTGATTATGAACATCAGATAGTGTAGGGTTAAAGTCAAATATTTCAAATTCAATAACTAGGTCAACGTATCAGGTGACAAGATAAGGTAATCAACAAGACTTTAGAAGTGTTTTTTTCTATAAAATTATCCTGATGCAGTCTACCATCAGCAAAACACAATGAAAATCGTTTGCATAACTTATTAATTTTCTGCCATAATTGTTAACAATAACTTCATCCTCGCTAAATCTTTCAAGTTGGATACCCTTTTTTATAAAGTTATTTACACACAATGTATTTTCATTCATAATTCAGTTGAAGTAACAATATCTAATATATCAAACAGATTCTCGTCTATTTCAACAATATCACTCATATGTCTTGTTCTTGAGTTAAAATCACCAACAAGAGCAATATTATTTATATCATGAGAAAAACATAAAAGTTCTTCTTCTATCGCAGTAAATGCTTCTTTTGAAAAATACTTCGAATTTTCAGGAACGATGCAAATAGAAATGTATTGCTCATCAAAGATTTAGTACAATTCAATAAATATTCCACCCACTGAACAAATTCTGAGTCTGACTTCAAAAATGTCAGGCAGTCAGAAAGTGATTTTTTAAATACTATGACTATACCCCCTGATTTTTTTCACAATTTTGTTTCTATTTTTTGCAAAGTAGTTGTAACCATCTGGTAATTTTAACTCGTCAAACTCATCAATTTTAGTTTCAACAAATACATCAAAATCTGGATTTGAAAGTTTTGATTTGATACTACATACATTTAAAAAGGTTATTTTCAAAGTATGATGATTGTCAGTTAAATGACCGTAATCAATGTCTGATGCGTTGTCCTAATATTCTCCACCATTATTGGGTAACGGTTGACCTGGAATTGTAGGCGGGGGTTGACGATAGGTGTCAGGGTTGTATAATTCACCATCTACCAGGAGTTTATCGAACACTAGCTTTGCGTGTCGTCTTTGCCTTTTGACTTCCTTCATTTTCGGAATGAGTTTTTTACGCCTGTCATTTGTTTCACGCGGGCATTGCTGGTATATAGAAAATTGTGGTTTGCTCTTTAATTTACTCGCAGCTGCTCTGTTAACACGCTCATGATCATTGAATCTAGTAAAACGAGCAAGCATGCTTCGTTCCTTGCCGTCAGAACGCTCATCAAGTCGGTGTACATTTTGGAGTTGTATATCTCCAACATTAGGAATTTCCATTTATTTCGAACGAAAAGACCTCAAATTTCTTCTGTATTTGTCTCATAACCATCTTGATTTCGTATCCCACCAAAAATTAAATCGTACTTCGTGGAATGAGATTGTAATTCTAGACATTTTTCTTTTAAATCGAAATTTTCCCTTTCCTATTTTCTGTTTGATCTTTCAAGATTCTTCACTCTATCTTTGATGTGATGATGATGATGATTTTCTTGTTTACTTATTGTTTGTGAGTGTTTCTGTTGAACATTTCTAATATAATTTATTTCATTGCTCATTTTGGATATTTGGTTTTCAAATTTTTCAAATTTCTCAGGAAACCTATCAAGTAGGTCTAACTTAGACAGTTTGTCATTCATTCATAACGTGTTCTAGTCGTTGTAATCTGTGGTCTGTGTCGTTGATATTGCTGTATATCATTTTTGGTGTGATGTTCGGGATATGCATATTAAGGCTTTTAGTTTGAACGGGTGATGGAACAGAAGGTGGTAAAAATTGCATCGGAACAGGTGCTGATTGTTGATAGTTAACAGAAGATTAAACTGGTAGAGGGTGCTCTGCAGAACAGGGCGAGTACAATTTTTTTGAAGTTGGTTTATCTGATTTGTACTGCATGTAATTGTCTGATTGTTGTTCACATTGTTGTTTATAGGGACTTCAGTATAGGATCATTGTAAAGATTTATGGTCTTTTGTCAAAACTTGAGATATGTTCATATTGTTTTGATTGTTTTGATTCGTCGCCATATTGGAACTTGTTTTATACGGTGGAGTCAAACCTGATTTCGTATTATTACTATTTTTATGCTTCTTTCCTTCAATCAAAAGTCATATCATTCGTTCAATTATTCATTTAAGTTCACCATCAGTACTAATTTGGTTAAGTTATAGACTTTTAAACACATTTACTTGCATTTATGTCGGGAGCTATCCCAGAGTCAACTTGTTCATTCCGCCATATTTATTATAGCGTTCAAGCTTTTAAAGTTGAATGTTGAAACCTAAGAAATTAAAAAAATTAAAGAACCTCTCTTCAAATACAGCTACTAATTGCACACACAAAAGACGAATCTTATAATTTATAAGACAGTGTTTGCAAATTTGTTACCTCGAGTGACTCCCCTTTCAATGCTTACAATCTTGAAATACTGCGAATATATAGCTCAGATTTTTGACAGTTGTTTTCCATTCATTTAATATATTTCAGCTTTTAACAAAGGATTTTCCAATTTGTATTTTCATAGGAGTTCTTTTTTTTTATAAGGATAGGCAGGGTATTGGTTTTCTCAACTCCTTATCATAACTTTCCTCTTTTCGGATCTTTTCTTCTGCGTACATTTCCTCTCTGCAATACCCTTACCCTTGTACGTAGGTGTTCCAAATTAGTGATATGTTATAAAATGAATAATATCTATGCCTCACCGAATAATTGTAAAATATTCGTGAGGAATATACATAAGGTAATTGTTTTTTTGATAATGTTACCAAGGAAACACATTTACATTGCTATCAGTACTACGTTGTTAAACTTAAAAATCAATTGAAAACCAGGTAAATCAAATCTCAAATCTCTTTTAAGTTTCAATACATTATAAACATTTAAAGCCTAGTTTGTCAACCTCATTGTTTAGCATATACTATTTCACAACACGTTTATTTAAAATCGTTGACACATACAAAAAAGTTTAAAGAGGTATCTTACACCACGTGACTAATTTGGATTGATTTTTAAAAATGCATGAAGCCGTAACAATCTGTATATAGATAGAACAATAATACATATGGTACAATTACATCATTTGTTTCTTATATCAGACTTAAATTGGAATATATTCTAGACTATACTTAAAACGATTCGGGTAAGACATATTTTATTCATTTAATATTCCATATATGAGGGTCTGGATGGGGTTAAATGAGTAAAGAAAAATGCCCTTAAAAAATGAAGATTAGAGAATAACGGGCCAAAAAAGTTAAGATTAGAGAAATGCGTGGTCTAATTTTTTGAAGATAAGAGAAAAAAAGGGGTGAAAATTAAATGTATACAGAATAACAGACCCCCATCCAGACCCTCATATATATTTTTTATGTCCCTGACTTGTTAAACATAGTCACATGAAGGGATAACGAGCTCCAAGGTCAACTTTAAAAAAGGAAAAGTCTTTAAAAACTGACAAAATCTAACATTATCAAGCAACAAAGCGAATGAAAATACAACTGTCATACATGTATTTCTAACGTGGAAAATCTTTGACAAAACGAATCTTAACTTGAATCAACTTGGGTATACATTTGTCGCAAAAATGTATGCCAATTGGAATCCTAATATGATCAGTTCAAATCCGTTTGTAAATACTTTTCGAACACGTGAACCCGACTTGTTCAACGATTTCGACCGCAAAGCTATCATTTCACCAAATATACCGAAAGCCAAGAAAAATTAAAAAAGGGGAAAGTCGAAACAAACTGACAGAATCAAACACTTTCAATCAAGTGAAAAACAACTACCATATTTCTGACTTGGTACATGTGAGTTTAGCTCACCCAGATTTTGTTTGAAAGATTAAAAGCATTTGACAGGTTGTATTATTCATACTTGGATTTCATGAAATCCTTTAAAAAAATGAATGGAAATGGGGAATGTGTCAAAGAGACAACAACTCGACAAAAGAGCAAGGGCACAAATGGGTCTTCAACACATCGAAGAAATCGTAAAATATGGCTATGCATATGATTGCAATTACAAATTTATGCTTGAACTTATTTTTGTGATATTGTCTGCACCGTCCGAAGACTAAAACAGTTACTAGAACGGTTATATCTATATTACATCTATGTTACATTGCGTACAGGACAAAATCAGGAATTGCGCATTATCTGCGGCCGCACAGACACAGATTATTTTGTGCCACAAACATTTTTGTGTCTTAGTTTCAAAGGAAATGTCTAAATTTATAGTTTATTAAACGTTTAATTATTATGAGTTTATTTGCCTATCAACAATATTTTGAAATAAAAAATTAATTACAACAAATACATAAATTTATTAGATAATTAACACTTCATAGTTAAATTGAGTATAGTGCACTCTGTTTCCTCCTTTAAATGACATATACTAGTCTGTGGCTCTTCTACGCCGCTCCCTAAAAAACACATGATATTTCACTTTTTGTGCTGACATGAATTATCATTGATATTGTTATATTTATAAATTAACTGTTTACAAAATTTTGATTTTTTTGAAATACTAAGGCTTTTCTACCTCAGGCATAGATTACCTTAGCTTTATTTGGCAACACTTTTAGGAATTTTGGATCTCTATGCTCTTCAACTTCGTACTTTATTTGGCTTTTTTAACAATTTTTGGATTCGAGCGTCACTGATGAGTCTTTTGTGGTCGAAACGCGCGTCTGGCGTATACATATATAAAATTTAGTCCTGGTATCTATGATGAGTTTATGGTATAGAGAAAGGTCGAAATTAAAAAGCAGCGACATGGATGTGTCAGGGTCGAGGGAGAGTTTTTTTGTTTTGTTGAACAGGTGAGTTAAATTTTGATTTAGAAAATATGTCAGGTGTTAAACGTTAAATAAAAATTCCAAACTCCGAAAAAAAACCAATCGAAACGGAAAGTCCCAAAGGTTTTCATATTTGGTCAAACACATTAATCAGAAAATTTAAACAATTATATGTATCAAGGATAGGTGTCTCACATTGCACGCATGATCAGATATAAAAACAAACGATCATGTTTCAACACGATACAAATAAATGTTTAAATGAACAAACACACATATATGCTAGGACAAGGTTGTTGATCAACTACAAGAAACCAATTATTGAATTAAACGTGTATAACGACTGATATTCTTATTTGATGTTTAGTTAGCCTTGTGTTCATAAACATGATAAAGGATTTACACATTTTTGACGTGAACCGGACAATTATTTTAAGAATATGAATTTTAATCGTTACATGACGTTAAGAAGAGCTTATATTAGACTTCATTTTTGATGCTATGCCTGAATATACGCGAGTTGTGCCAAAGGTCTGATAGTTGCATCCAGTTGAATTATTTATTTACATTTACGAAGTCACTGAGACGGGTAGATGCAGTAGTTTTACTTATCAAAATACGGACCGTTAGTTGTACCAAAGTTCAAGTTAGCGTGCAATACGATGACTGTTGATTCTTACTTTATCTACCGCTTACTAAGTTTAAAGGCTGTTTAAAGATTCTAAAATAGTTAAAACCTATCAAATACCCAACATTCTTGTACATTGAGAACAAAAGTTGTAGTTGTAAGAAATCAGGAAAATAGATGTTTACATGAGGTTAGGTCAACTTGGAGACCCGGAAGATACTCTTTATAATTACTGAGTTGAACCCCATAGTTTATAGTTAATTCCCGTTAGTTCAACTTGGAGACCCAAAATATACTCTTTATAATTACTGAGTTGAACCCCGTAGTTTATAGTTAATTTCCGTTAGATTAACTTGGAGACCCAAAAGATACTCTTTATAATTACTGGGATGAACCCCGTAGTTTAAAGTTAATTCCCGTTAGTTCAACTTTTAAAGATTTTAGATTTCTGGTTTTCGAACATTAAGAGTTCTGATTGTCCCACATTAAAAGTACTGATTGTCCCACATTAGAAGTTCTGATTGTCCCACATTAAAAGTTGTGATTGTCCCACATTAAAAGTTGTGATTGTCCCACATTGGAAGTTCTGATTGTCCAACATTTTAATTTGATTTTTTTTTAAATAATCAATATAATTTGTTGTTTATTCTGCAATATCAAATTTACAATTAATCATTGCATGAGCATGCTAGTAGTTGATAATATGGTATAAATGTATACACAACTGTGAATAAAATGCACTTACGATTAAATAAAATAATGAATAGATTATAAAAGATGTCGATAATCCCAATATGTATAACCCAAATTAATTAGAGAATAAAAAATCGCAAGCTACCGAATATTTATATGTACAAGTTTTTATTGAATTGTTAAACACACTAACACATTTGTTTTGCCCTTTGGGAGCTCTCGTACTTGAAGTTTTACACTAATTTGAAATTAAAAATAAAAACAATTAAGAAATAAATCTTTCATGGCATGATCTATGCTTCTTTCAACATGGGTGGGCATAACATACATCAATATATTTATACCGAGCGAAAGTGAGGTGTAACATGTTGACAAATATAAAGCGTTTACATGTTAAAACTAGCATAGAGCATGAAATGATCAAATGTTTTCGATTCTAATAGTAAAATTTAAATGGCACAGAATTTACCACCTATAGGTCACCGTACGGCCTTCAACAATGAGCAAAGCCCATACCAATAAGTTAGCTATAAAAGGCCTCGATATAACAATTGTAACATTTGGCGGAGGGGGGCAAGGGGGGTCCCCATAACAGCAAAACAGTGAATTGATTTGGTGGAAAACAGATAACAAGGAATTGAAAAGGGATAATAACAGATAACAGTAAATGAAATATGAAAAAAATCTGCCCAGGACCAATCCAGAAGATGACTCGTAGATCTTAGTATATAACTTAATTGTGGTATGGACCTAGAACATTTTAAATAAGTTATAGTATGATTGTTGAATTTTTCTGAACGAAATTACTAGTTTCTGTTTTTGATATAGGGATATTTTTAATCTAGGGCATTTGAGGGATCAATTGTTAATGATTTAGGGTTTTTTATTTAATTTTTGAAAATAGTGCAGCCAGTGACAATTTATTATCAATTTGATTTTTAGATTGTTTTCTTCTGAAAAGCAATATATATACTTTACACTAATAAAAAAAAAATTGATGCACAATATATTTTTTTTATTTAATGACCTCCTGATAAAACTTACTTATAAAATACAAAAATACCCAGATCAGTTGAGACAGGACATGTAACTGAAACACGCATGCCAGTTATGGTTCTTCTGATAATAGAAATTGCCTCAAGTGACAATTCTGATAGTATAATAGAATTTGGACCTAGTGAAAATTTGGATGACACCAAGTGAAACACCAATCATGCCTCTTATGTGAAATTATATAATATGGAAAATGTGGGTACAGCATGGGAGAAGCTGTAGGATTTTAAAAAGGGTATTTATCGAAAAATTAAACTGAAGACACATCTTTATTTGCATCAATGGTTTCAGAGCTTCAATTTTCGCCATGTGAAGCATTTAAAAAACTTTTAAAAATATGGTGGTCAGGGTTCTCTTTTATGTAAATGAAAAGAGAGGGAGTAGCACTTATAATATAAATGCTAAAAGAAAAAGATGTTGTATAATTTCAAAAGCCATAATTCAAACCCATACCACTTAGTAATGTAAAATAATTCAATGGAGAAAACTAACTGCCTAATTTATCCACAAAATAGTGAACGAGAAACTTAGTAACACAGTAACAAACTACAACCACTGAATCCATGCTCCTGACTTGGAAGTAGGCACATACAGGATGTGATTGCGTCAACGTTAGCATGCTAGTTGGTGTCCAATCCTCCCCTAATCAGGGACAGTGGTGTAACAGTACATCATAAAGATTATTATGTGGTCATTGAATAAAAATAATCTATAGGGTGTACCAATGCTTTTTTTATAACAAAATCCATACTATAAGTTATTGTACAAGTAATAAGTGAATTATAATTTGTACAAAATGCGACATGTTCACAGACAATGGAATTTAATACAAAGTATAATAATAATATATACTGGAATGGTCCTGGGTCCAATTGATTTCAATATGTGTATGTGATGTATGTTACTGAAATTCTTCTGGAAATACAGGGCCACCCGATATTACCAGTAGAAAGACCCCAATAGATATACATTGTAAGAAGATGTTGTAAGCGTGCCAATGAGACTATCATCCATTCAAATCACAATTTTCAATTATCTTCAAATTCTACGGAAGATTGGCTGTCAAAATGCTAACATTCCAGTTTGCAATAACAGTTAACAGCAAATACATTCTTACAATAACAGATAACAAAACAGATAATAGTCCTATAACAGCTAACAAAGAATAAGTCAATAACAGCTAACAGTAAATATATTTTCAGAATAACAGATAACAAAGAATTAAAATGCCCCATAACAGCATAACAGTTAAACCCCTTGCCCCCCCTCTTTGGCGTCTTCAATTATTATGATGTGTTTATTTAACTACTGATTACTGAATATGGTGCTGCAAGTCTGTAAATTAAGAGTATTACTACAGGATTCGCATAAACCTAAATTTGTCGATCATCCATGTAAATGAGTTTTATTATAAAGTAAAATGATAACATTACCGAACTCCAAGGAAAGTTCAAAACAGTCACTGTTACAGAAAATCCTTCATCAAATGAAAATTATATCAGTAACACAGGCGAGACATATCAGCGTGTGCGCTCATATTCATTAAAAACCTTTTGTTTACATTGTAAGGTCATGACTTAAAAATTAAACATGGTTTAGTTTTACAACTTGTATAATTGTTGTGCGTGTTGGGATTCAACTAGCTTTGTGAATTTATCGGAACTAAAAATAATAACGTGAAGTTAAAAACAACGTTGATGAAATTGCTAATTGGATTATAATGGTCATAATAATTCAAATTAAAATTTGCATATATATTAACCATACAGTTACAGTCCGGTACCATTTTATATCATATTTATGCAAGAAGTTCAAAATTAATGAACATTTCTTACTATTAACACAAGTATGGACACAGACGCAAATTGTCAGTGGGGTTAAAGGTCGTTACATATGTATTGAAAGCTAGACTGGAAATGTGTATTAACAAATTGAGTTGATGTGTACATGTCTTCATTCAAATGCATTGACTGATAAAAAAAGGAGGCTTCAACTTCCACCCCTCTCTATGAATTAGTTGTTTGAGTGTTTGAATATGGAGTTTGTTAATAAATAGCTGCACTGTAAGCGCATGATATGTCTTGATTCCTTTTAAGCTTGCTTAATGGTTGAACTATTTTGTTTTGTACAATTATTAGTCTATTTGTTTTCTCATTTCATTTGTTTTATATTTGTCATTTTAAGGTCTTTTATAGCTGACTGTGCTGTATGAGCTTTTGTCATTGTTGAAGGCTATTTGGGGACCTGTAGTTGTTAATCTTGTTTTAAATTTTGGAATGCAGCTGAAGTCAACAAACAGACATAGACAATTCACCCAAGTTTTATAAAATGATGTGGAAGTGTTTATGTGAATAATTGAGATGGGAAATGAGGAAAGTGTCAAAGTGACAACAACCCAACCATAGAGTAGACAACAGCTGAAGGCCTCCAATGGGTTTTCAATGTAGCCAGAAACTCCTGCAATTATAGGTGTCCAAAAACTATAAAATCCCTTCTTTTTTTTTAGCATATATAAAAATTCATAACACAGAAATGTATAATCTGAAATTTATTACAATCAAAAGGGACCTTAGGTCAATAGTGTAAACAATTCACCAAAGTTTAATTAAAGGTGATGGATGCATTTTTGTGTTATTGTTCAAAATTGGAAAATTCTCTTCTTTTTAAGGATAAAATCTCTCTTCATAACATGGAAATGAAAATTCTAAAATTTATAAAATCGATGTGGAGCTAATGTCAATAGATATAAACATTTCAACAAAGTTTCTTGAAAGTAGGGGGAAGTGTTTTCTAGTTATTGTCTGAAGTGTGGATGATGGACTGATAGACAACAGTATACTATAATATGTTGTGTGTGAGACATTGGTATACTAAAATGGTTTTGAATGAATAATGATTAGAAACTGTTTAATGCAGTTATTGAGGGAACGACAGTGAAGAAATTGCTGAGATCAATGCGTTTGAATCCTAAGAATTCAATTTTTGTTGAAATGAAACAAAGTTCAATTTTTGACCCTTTGGATCTTAATGTAGACCAATTTGAAAACGGGACAATCCTGTGCAATTGAATATTTCTGGCTATTGGCAATACTGTGCAATTGAAAATTTCTTGCTATTGCGCAATATTGCGCAATTAGATATTTCTTGCTATTGTGCAATACTGTGCAATTAAATATCTTGCTATTGCACAATACTGTGCAATTGGAGATTTTTTGCTAGTGTGCAATACTGTGCAATTGAACATTTCTTGCTATTGAACAATACTGCGCATTGCAGAATACTGCGCAATTGAAAATTTCTTGCTATTGCACAATACTTAGTATAATAATTTTTGACCCGATTTGGACCAACTTGAAAACTGGGCCCATAATCAAAAATCTAAGTACATGTTCAGACTCACCATATCAAAGAACCCCAAGAATTCAATTTTTATTAAAATCAAGCTTATTTTAATTTTGGACCCTTTCGCCTTTGGACTTTAATGTAGACCAATTAGAAAACAGGACCTAAAATTAAGAATTTGGACATGGTTAGATTTGGCACATCAAAGAAGCACAATACCATAATTCATTTTTTTGATGAAATCAAACAAAGTTTAATTTTGGCCCCTTATTCCTTGGGACCAAAACTCCAAAATTAATCAAAACCTTCCTTTTGTGGTCATAAACCTTTATAGATTTCTATTAACTTATACTAAAGTTATTGTTCAAAAACCAAGAAAAATGCTTATTTGGGGCCTGTTTTTGACCCCTAAATCCTACACTGTTGGAACTAAAATTACCAAAATCTATCCCAACCCTCCTTATGTGGCCATAGACCTTATGTTAAAATATCGTAGATTTCTGTTTACTAATACTTAAGTTATCTTGTGTCTAAATTTCATATATTTCTATTTTACTTTTACTGAAGTTAGAGTGCGAAAACCGAATGTCTTTGGATGAAGACGATGATGCCAACGTGATACCAATGTACAACCAAAAAGTTTTCAATTTTTGCGGTTGTATAAAAATGATCTCAAATCAAATTTTTAATGGAGTTTGCAACAGTAATTATTCAACTACTCATTTCAATACATCATAAAGTATTAAAGTGTAAATGTCATACAGTCATGGTGATGATGCCTCCGCTAGCATATAACATTATAAAGGTACATAAATCAAGAACTGTAAAAGTGAAGCTGCTAAAAATTGAACTTAAACCGAGTTTAGAGGTACCGGTAATACATGTAAGCATTGTATACACATTTCACTAAATTTAGTTGAGACAAACTTGAGAAATTTTTCCATTTGTGAAAGGGGATAACCCTAGAATGATAATCAAAGTGCTTGTAATCACTGAATGGCTATTAAAGACTGCTTAAATTTATCAGTTGGTAGTAAAGTGAATTTTGCATTGTATATTGTATATATAGCATTATTTTAAGTCGATTCAACTACTATTCTGGACAGAGAAAGATAACTCCAATTTTCAAAGAAGATTTCATAAAGCAATGGTTTTAGGTAATATTAATTCAACAACCATTCTGGACAAAGAAAGATAACTCCAATTTATTGTCTTGAATCTACAAAAATGTTTGTTTTTGGCCCTAAATTCCTCGACTGTTTGCCCAATAACCCACAAAATTATATAAAAATTTCAAATATGTACAATGAAATATAGTTTTAGAAATTGATAAGCCTAGATAGGCCTTATATTTTTTTCCCCACATAGTTGAAGGACCATATACACTCAGGACAGAGTCATAAGTAGGCAGTAGTCTACAGATGTGTTAAAACAACCTAGCATCATATTGCTAGTACAAATATAGTGGGAGTAGCATTCTCGGGTAAATTTGTTCTTTTTTTTAATATAAATATGTTTGGTTCAAATCAAAATAGAATGCTTTTATCTCCCTAATACTTACATTGTAAATAGAGGTGGTACTACTTTGACAAATCCTTGTACATGAGAGTTTTCTGTCAAATCTTTATTTCACAAAGAATGAATTGCATAACAATGAACTGAGCTCAAAGCAAAGTACTTTAATAATACACTTAGACAAAGAGCTAAATCCAGTGATATACTTTGTACTACAGGTCCTTCATTAACATCCATTGACCAAAACCATATCTCAACAACATTCCATACTACATGGTTGGATTCGGAAGTCCTGAAAAAGACATGATTTTTTTAACATATTTTAAGTATATATACACAGGTTAAAACTTTCTTGTTGTATAATCATTCCGTATCTAGCAACTATCAATTTACTTAATGCACATATTGATATATGTTGAGTGTACCTCTGTTGGAAATAAGAACACACAAACCTCCACCTAGTTTTAGTCAATGGACAAAACATTCAAAACTATAAAATATTATAGATCTAAGACTTGTCAGTGTCTATTTACCATTGCCACTGAATCAGTGATATATGTATTGTACACATAATTATATACATGCAAGACTAAAATTATAAAGTACATACATGTTTGTATATAAGACTAAAACTGACATTCAGTCTTTACAACATCTTCATTCCCAGAGTCATTTTCAAATCTGACTTCATGGTAAAATAAGATTCCATATCTACAACCAATTAAAAGGAAAAATCCTTCTGATAGACTAGCATTTAAATCCAATTTCTGAAATGGAAGCTAGGTCACCTTGGAACTTAGAACTAAAAAAAATCGAACAATATATCTGATATATTTCAAATGCATGTACATGAAATAATATAAATCTCTAAAATTCACCATATTGTTCCCTTTTTCATCTTCTGTTAGATACTGTATATCCAGTGGCAGATCCAGAAATTTTCTTAAGTGGGGGCCCACTGACTGACCTAAGAGGGGGCTCGTCATGATTCAGTAATTCCCTATATAAGCAACCGAATTTTTTCTCAAAAAGCAGGACCCCCCCCCCTAAATCTGCCTCTGATATCAACCTCTAGATGTCTTTCAATTACATTCAGTTTAGTGTGGGTTGATCTTTGATTGTTGTACATGTTACAACCAGATTCCCGGCAGGGGGCAACTTTGTAAGACCGCAGAGGTTCAAGCTTAGATTTTGAAATAAGGGGAAAATGTAACCTTTTCAATTGATAAAACAGGCTCAACATCATTTCTATACATATATAAACATATTCTAAATTGTGGACACACCTTCATTAAATATTCTACTTCAATTAGTGGAGGAGATCAAATTAAAAAGTTGCAATGGTTAAATACTCCAATCACAGTCTTTCCTGCTAAAATCTCATGTGTAGAATGTGATAGACGGTTTTTGGGTCTATATATTGTCCTTGATATTGAGGTTATTTTGACACAGCAAAATATAAAGAAAATGTAAACTATGATCTGGAAATTGACTTCGTTTTCACAAAATAAGCCCACTTAAACTGAACTTTAAATGCAAAAGACCTCTAAATGGCTAACAGATATTGCTATATAAAAGAATAGTCCATGATTATACATGTACATGATATTAAAGAATTCATGAAATTTACACTGATTCTGTCAGTTGAATGGACTAGAATGAGATAAGTTATAAACATGTACATGATAGACATAAAGGTTTTTTCCAACAGTTGTGGTGTAAATCAAATTCGTTGTATTTTATGGTTGTTATATTTATGTACATGTATGTATATCATTGGCTCTTCAACCAATGATATTTTACAATATCGATTATTTGTTTATTTTTCTATTGTTGGTATTTTTCAGCATACTAAAAATGTTTTAACACAACACGAGCGCAAGCTTGATAGGGTGTCCTCACACCGGGTTCCGCTGGCGGTCGCCATTTTCCCAATTTGCGAAAAAATAATACTTGTGGCGGTAAAAATTCGTCATTTGCTGAAGAATTTGGCGAAAGAAATATATAGAAAGATTTATTTTCCTCCTTGTTTATTTACTTTTTTCGAGTTTCTCGGACTTTAACTTATCAGACAATACTCGGAATTCACCTTGACCTCATTAAGATTTTGACAGAAAATCAATTATCAGCTATCAATGGGGGGGGGGGGGGGGGGGGATGCTTTCTGGCGTCACAATTTCAAATGACATAGGATAACATATGATCTGTCCATATACATGTATGAGGGTAGAAATGGGGGTATCTTATTGAAGTATTCTTGCCAAATGAAGATTAAACAGTAATTCTTAGACATGACCATAAAAGAGGGGGGATAGGACCTTTATCGGGACTCCAGGATCGTGTGTTTTTAAGCTCGGGATTATCCCCCCTCATAAAATGTACACTTTTTTCCAGACGATTAAAAAATCAGCTGAATTTGACAAATCACACTATTTGTTTTCCAAAAATAACCGTAATTGGATGGGGGTTCTGTGTATTCACATTATATATAATAGACTACTGACATATAGATACGTAGTTGACTACGTATTGACGACAAACAATATTCCTACGACTTTTGCAATTTGGGAAATCTCAACTACTTGTCTTTAGAGATTTTCGGCGATTAAATATTTCATACATTTGTTCTTTGACATCTTAGTAATGTAAATGGACTATAAGTATGACTTTTGAGCAAATTTAAAGGGAAATGACAAATTAGCGTTCAAGGGGAGCAAATGCTTTTTAAATTGGTAAGCGGGTTTTAATATATAGAGGGAAAGTGGAGTCATCTTTTTAGACTTTAGTTACATGTAAATATAACTTATGTAGACTTACCTTCTAATTCTATAGGCTATCAAAAAAAACAAAAAACAAACTCGGAACTATTTCTACAATTCACTTGGACTACTGATATGCAAACCTAAAAACAAAAACAAAAATATCATAAAATAGTGATTGAAAGAGTCATAACACTTTGAAAGGATAATTCAGACACGTGTTACACGGGGAGCATGTTTGTTTACAAATAATAATGTCACGTGATCGCGCACTGACCTCGCATGCTGCATCGCCCTTACAATTCACTAATACATGTACATAACCATTTTCATGCAAACATGCAACGTGAATGTGATTGGTTATCAAATTATACAAAAATAATGCATGAACCGTTGAAGAAGAAATTATTTCATCAAACAGATTGGATTTTTCATTTCGACACGAATAGGTCGAGTTGACATTCCTGTCATCGGACATAGTATTGAGATAAATGGGATAAAACGGACCGTCAAACAGGTCTAGAGAAGCACATCAGTAGAACCTTAACATAAATAAGTAATACTTACCAAAATTTCTCTAATTGATAACCTATCGAACTGAAATTTCACAAAAATACCGGTAAATAATTTTGTTCATTGTGATGCTGGTTAAATAAATATTCTTACTCCTATTGCTTCATGTAAAAAAAATGTATAGAATTGAATTCGACTACAGTTCAGCATAAAAAAACGTGAATATGTAAAAGCCAGGTAATATGTTAATTATAAAGTGTGTATAAATTTCCGTAAACGAAGTTACCCGTATACTTCACCAAGAATTACATTTGAGCGCAAAGTTCTGTATATGTGTGATTTGGTTGGTTTATGTAACATTAATTTAGACTGGGATCCTGGCTAATCTTGACCTTACGACGCGCAGCTAGATTGGGCCGGATCCCAGGCTAATGTAACATCGTAGAACTCAGGATAACGGAATTTTTTGCGTTGCTATTAGATCATTGAGGCCATCTATTTTTATTGCGGGTTCCACATATTTAAATCGGAATTATAGAAAAAATGGAATGTTGTGAGCAGAATCAAAACAGAAATGATGAAAACTGCAACATTTCCAGCAAAATATAAATAGGATGGAGGATCTGTGTATTCACATTATTTGTAAAACTCTCCTTATTCATGTGAAGCGTGTGCTTTACATCGAGGCTTATTCTTTACATCGAGGCTTATTATGCTAATCATCGACGCCACAGTACTTCAACCAATCAGACAATGTTTATTTGGGGCATTCGATCGATTTTAACTCAGATTTTGGAATATTTCAATCGAAATTATAGAAAAATGGAATGTTGTTAGTACATATAAAATAGAAAATGATGAATACTTTTAGCTAAAGATAATTTGGATGGGAGTTCTGTGTATTCTCATTATTTGCACAACTCTCCTTACTGATGCCATATTTTGGAATTTCCGTGACCTAAATGGTTCGCGAAAATTAATATTTTTATATATAGTATAGTAATAACCATTTAGACGATATCTTTATATCCTTAATATAACAAATTAAGCACAGGTACTTGTCTCAGAAAAGAAATTCCTATACACCTTAATATGTTATATTAAGGTATATAGGAAAAAAATCTGAGACAAGTGCCTGTGAAATTTAGCATTACATTAATTATTTTCATCTCTCAATTAAGAAAACTTTCGCTTTTATTAAGCCACTAAATCTGAATACCTAGAAATGTAGTTTCAAATAATTCAGATGTATTTTCAATATGCCCTAAGAGCATATGCTTATGAATATCGCATGAAATATGTGAGTATGTTTGCTATTCAAGTCAATTGATATTATGTACGGACACAGCATAAAAACACATAAGGAAATAACTAAAAGATAAAACACAGAGATTACTGATCCTATAGTACTTGCAGTAGAAAGTTTAAGGCAAAAAATGACTATAATTTAAATCATTTTTTCCAAGAATTAGTACACATTTGACATAATGTAGTGTATCAACTCTGATCAAGTAATGGAACAATTACAAACATATGACTTCTCGTCTATGTCAATAAACAGATGTATATGTAGGTATCTCACCAGACACAAGTTGTTTCCTTTTTCCTTTTTCGATATTCAAATTTTGAAAAATATAAAAGTCCAAACCGAATGTTTTCCCTCAAACTGTGTTTTCCTCAAAATTGTTTCCACAAATTGTTTTTTCTCATTTATTTTTCCTTTCCTTATTCGTTTTCTTTTTCCTTATTCGATTTTAATTTTCTTATTCCGTTTCTTTTTCCTTATTCGGTTTCTATTTCCTTATTCGGTTTCTTTTTACTTATTCGATTTTCATTTCCTTATTCGGTGTATTTTTCCTTATTTGGTTTCTTTTTCCTAATTCGGTTTCTATTTCCTTATTCAATTTTCATTTCCTTATTTTATTTTCATTTCCTTATTCAGTTTCCTTTTCCATATTCGATTTTCATTTCCTTATTCATTTTTTTTTCTTTATTCGATTTTAATTTCCTTATTCGATTTTCATTTCCTTATTTGGTTTCTATTTCCTTATTCGATTTTCATTTCCTTATTCTGTTTCCTTTTTCCTTTTTCGATATTCAAAAATAAAAGAGGCCAAACTGAATTTTTCCTTCCAAATTTTTTTTCACATTTTTTTTCCTCAAAATTTTTGGCATTTTAAGAAAATAACTCCTATATATTAAACAAACAACACTATGGCGATAAAATTAAAACTACGAAAAGACAAACAACAGCACGAATCTAAAGACTTATAAACATTAAACCCTAAAACATCAGGGGTGAACTCATGGACGGCGGAAAGGCAAGTTAGACCCGCTTGAAATGCGGTCTTCTGTGTGTTGTACAACCAATTAAACATTTAGCTTTGGTTGTTAAACTTGTCTTTAAACTAGCATTTGTGTAATGTGTAATGATTATGTTTCTTGGATTTCGTAGATACAAGTGAACAAAGAATTCAATTCTTCCAGGAATTACACATTTTATTTACGCTGGTACGTAAACTTTGGCAAAACCACGAAACTATATATTCAAGAAAACGTTAGTTTATCTCAACTAATTACTAAAACTTGGTATCCTCGTTTATGAATGAATCCACAGTAAAATATGATTAAAGCAATTGATACAATACAGGTAATAAGATAATTTGTTAGAACAATGATACAATAGTTTTGTTCAACTCATTTTAATCACTGTAGCACTTACTCATATTAAAACTTAATCGTTGCATTTATTTCTGGTAATTATCAAGTGTTTCTCAAAACGTGTTGATAGTGAGGTCCTCCGACTTAAAATATGGTATTTTTCCAAGGTCACAAATATGATTCAATATCTAATTTCTTCAAATGCATTTTAAGAAAGATACATTACAATATTCTGTTTGAAGAGTTTAAAGGTCAATTTTGCTTTATTGAAAAGTTCATTTTGTGAAGAAATGCTGCGCTTGGATCAATTAAGCCGATGTCATCTGTGAAACGAATATCAAAACGGTCAACCAACTCGTGATGGCGTCCTGAAAATTTACGAAGGAATGATTTTTAATTTACCATTTGGAACTCTTTGTTTAATAGCTTCCTTTACAGCAGCTACCTTCTACCAAGGAAATCATGATACGAAATACAAGCCCGGGAATATCGTTTCAATTGGGAGATATATACTCCGTACACTGTAAATAAAAGTGTTAAGAATCTGAACACTTTTTGAACGCCCTTTTGTAACACTTCTGGAACGCGTAACGTGTTCTCAATATTAACATTGGTGTTCCAGTTTTTAACATTATGTGTGCATCTTTCGAACGCTATGTGTGTTATTTTTGAACGGATAGTGTGTACTCCTTGAACACCTAGTGTTTGAATCTGGAACGCGTAACAGTGTTCTAGATATTAACTTTCGTGTTCCAGTTTTTAACATCATGTGTGCATCTTTCGAACGCTATGTGTTATTCTTGAACGGATAGCGTGTACTTCTTGAACGCCTAGTGTTTGAATCTGGAACATGTCCTTGTGAGCAAAATTGTATGCCGTTACGCGTTCTAAGCCTTGTAACACTTCTTGAACGCTCGGACTGTGTTCCAGAAATATGTGTTAATATCCAGAACACATAGTGTATATTACTGGAACACAATTTTACATGTTCCAGAAAAAGTGTTATATTCTCTGAAACATCATTGTGGTCTTGTAAAACAAATATTTTAATTGATTAAAAACGTCTTTAATTGATTAAAAAAGGCAACATTTAAAAAAAAAGTACAATAAAATGTGAAATATTGAAGCAACTTTAAAATGACAAGTTAGACAAGTTAGAAATATAACATTTGTAATTTGCAAAATGTGTCCAAATATTTACTCATAAACAAAATGTTCGTCATATATTTAAAATTATTATGTTACAACAAAGTCAAGTGTCTTATGTTTAACTCATCGTTTGCAACTTCCTAAGTCAAGAACTGTTCTGAATTTCTTTACAAAATACTGATGCCACTGACTCTTTTATCACCAAAATGTTCCATAATCCACTGGCTGCATAGCACTCAGATAGTCAATATCAAACATAAAATACCCTGTGTATATGATGCTAGTAGTCGAGTCGGTGTTCATGTAACACTGCTTCCTTGGACACTTTTAAACATGATTTGAGTCATTTGCAACTGATTTTGAGCTTCCATTTTTAGAGGATTCGTCTCCTTGGGTTATAATTATTCTTTAACCTTGTTATCCATCAATCGTAAGTTCTAAAATGTGAAATATGAAGTGTATGAGTAAACAAATTATTCATCATGTCGACATTCCTTAAGAATATTAGAAAATCTTATTTCGTTTTTGTAATTCCAATATACTTGTCAGCATTATAAGATAAGATGCATTTGCCAATGAGTGGTAATTGAGTGGTCAAATGTGCTCTCGTGTTCTATATCTTTTTAAAAAAATGATAGAAAGTGTCCAGCAAGTGCTATTATGTTTTTTAGGCAAAACTTTATCGTCAACTTAGACTTGTCACTAAATTAACTGCTAACATTTCAAGAAACTAATTACCATTTGCCTTTATTTTGAAAGATATTTAGTAATTTTTTCACTTATGATCTGTATACGGATAATTGACGGATGATGTAATTGCATCAAATTTAGCTCAAATAGCTTTCTGATTAATGTAAACAAGTGAATGGTGCACATTTTATTGATAATTCTGCAATAACAACACTTGTAAGAAGTCAATGGACATGCACTCCTATTCAAAATTCTTAAACTTACATATAGTACTTTTATGGTGCAGGATAAGTAGTCATCTCTTGAACTGCAACATGTTCTCTTTATTCTCGAGGTATGCACGAACAATTACCCTTAAGTACAGTATAGTTGGGTTTGTACCCTATAAAAGTAACATAGGAATACATTACAATACATGAATGCAGTGCACAAGGGTGGACATTTGCTAAAATGAATTACTAATTACAAAGCTATTATAAATAACATATACATGAGGAATTTAAAATTAGTGTTGCAGTATGCCTTTTTTTACAAACTTCTGTCTTGACATTGCAATGTCATGACAGTTTTTGCATTTGTGAACAAATCTTTATGCATTGGTTTTATTTAATTAAAAAATGTACATCCTCAAAAGTGTAGATGATCGTTTGATCTTCTTAATGCTTTCTATACACAATGTTTGAGTCGTGTAAGGAATACATGGCGTTCGGAGAAAACGATTAGCTTGAACGCATCATGTTCGAGACCAGAACACATTTACAATAGCAACGATATCATTTAACATTTACGTATAAATTTACAGAGGTTAATTTTTTTTTTAAACATGATAATTTGAATGTAATCTCTCAAAGAACCGCTACTTTTTTAATCGAATTATGACAGCACAGTTAAGTGGAAGTGGAGGGGGCAGTTTTATGTTCGAACAAAACGTTCTTCCATTTATACTTCAGTGTGTCCTGTCCAAGTAGACATTTGTTGATTTCATGACTAAAAAAAATATTTTTTATGTTCGTCATGTGTAGATAAATATAGATAAACATACCTATTATATCAAGTTTTGTTGTTAATTTTCTTCAGTGAAGCTTCTTCAATCACGATCAAAAACCAAACTTCCGGTACATTAATACGTCACGCGCTGTTATGTACGCGGATATGTTTGGAACACATGGCGTTCAGGGAAAATGGTAAATTTGAACGCATCATGTTCGACACCAGAACGCTTTTACAAGAGCAACGTTTTCATGAGCATTTACGCATTTACATTGTTAAAAAAAATACCTTAAGAACTTAAGTCGTTTAGAAAAAGATTCATATTAAAAATCAATCATTTGCACGCTTATAAATACGCTCTTGTAAAATGTTTCATTTTTTTTTTACCAAACTATAATTTGCTTATATGCCGATACAGCTAAAATACATTTATCGTCAAATCATAGTACGAATCACCCTTATTCATCGTCTGTTTGACTCTGAAATGATGAAATTTTTTTTCACTCCCCATTACAATATAAGAACATATTTAGTGTTCAATTTAGAACACTTGTCTTGAATATGTGCGTTAAAAGACTGAACACAATGTGTTATATTCTTGAACGCTGGCGTTCAATGTGGAACACTAATGTTAATAACTGAACATATTGTGTTTAAAATTGGAACGCGTCCAGACGCGTCAGGCGTCTGCAATATTTGCAGTGTATGCGGGCGCTACTGGAATGTTGTTACATAGAAATTGAAAGTTCACAATAGGGAAGCTGAAATCATCTCTTTTGTCGTAAAGTTTTGTTTTCAACCGACCCTTATTGTCAATTTCTAGATATAAGTCAAGATATGAGGCAAACTTAACTGTATCTGTTGTACCCTTTATCTGTAGTTTGATGGGATAGACACGTTCCACTTAGTCACCAAATTTTGAATTAATTAGTGAGGGATCATCATTTTTATAGCGGAGAGTAAAGTTTAAGGATATTGCTCTGATTCACGCCACCTCTAGATTATGGAGTTTCACAATAACTTTGAAGTCTTGCTTTGATTGCTGATAAAATATATGTTAATAATTTAGGAAGAGGTTTCGTGGAGCACTTGGAAGACCCAGCAATATTCTGTTGTTTATAAAAACACCTGTAAAGTTCAGGTATTCAATACAGTGATAGAAGGCCCAGTTCTTCCTCTTTGTGTGAATTTCCAAAGGAAAATGGAACAAGCCTATGAGCATCCAGGATTTACTCGTTTGAAAGTGTCGTAAGGGTATATGTTGACTTTTCAGGTGAATTGTCAACACCTAATTCATTTATCAAGCAGTGTATGTAATGGGAATTCCACACGAAACTGATGTTGTTTGGGGCTTTATCTGCTGGAACAACAACATAGTTGTCATGGAGGAAGTACAAGTGTCTAGCAACATGTGGGTCTGATTGACGAATCATTGGTATCGATAGGCCCATTCAGTTTCTTAATTCTAGTTTGTGTCAACGAACTCACAGCCTTAATCAATTCGGAAAGAATTTCTTCGTCTTCTTTCTAATAAGTGTTTGCTTTTTAAATATTTTGGCCTCGACAATCACTGAAGTGATATTATTTCTGTTAAGGTTCATTTGGTGCAGTAAATTCACTGTATAATATGGTAGCGTTCATTATCACTGAACTAGTATATATATATATATATATGTTTATGGGCCAGCTGAAGGACGCCTCCGGGTACGGGAATTTCTCGCTGCATTGAAGACCTGTAGGTGACCTTCTGCTGTTGTCTTCTCTATGGTTGGGTTGTTGTCTCTTTGACACATTCCTCATTTCCATTCTCAATTTTATAACTACTGTTGTATAATTTTTGTTCCTATTCCTAAAAAATCAGTTGTGGTCATTCATAAAAAAAAACTGAATTGACACAAATAGATGTTGGAGATATGTTTCATTTCGTACCACGGCTTTATAGTTTTAATCTTAAATAACAACATTTGAAATTTGATACCACACCACATTTACGTTACTGTATATCGTGCGTTTCAAAATGAAAATTTAAACTTCTTTTTAAAACTAATAACCCGTGTTCAATAAAAATATCTATATACCATTTTTCTTTGTTTTTTTAAGTTTAATATTATTGTTGTCTATACACGTATATGTGACATGTTCACGCAGGTATGTATTACAATAATGATGATCTTTATTCATGTTATCTGTACAAATACGGGTTTATTATAACAATCTTACACCTTATCCGGTGCAAATTTTGAAAATATATTTTTTTTTATTCACTGATAAATGGACTTGTTGATGTTTTTTTCTGCTTTTTAACTTTGTATCAATTAATCTGATGAGTTAAGCACTTTTCAACTGATTTTTATAGTGTGTTCTTATGTTGTGCTTATACACCACTATTTCTAGTTAGGGAAGGATTGAGCACTCACAAACAGGTTATATTGCATGTTTTAATATTTGTTATTCTTTGGCCTTACAAAGCCGACTTTGTCTTATTGTTGAAGGCCATACGGTGGCCTATAAATTGCTAACTCAATCTTATTTGATTTTTGATGGATAGATGTCTCATTGGATATCAATCTTTTTTTCTTTATTATTTTTTTTTTGTGCAGTTAAAAAGTAGAAACAGTCTGGGGTCTGTTGTTCAACTTGTGATTAAACTAATCATATGATTAATTTTAATCAGTCGTTAAAAGTTGTTCAACTTATTTTAATCATTGTATTTACTAATCATCCGATTAATTTTTAATCATATGATTAAATTTGGGTAGTTAGCAAGTGTTTCCCACAATGCATTGTAAATCAGGGCCTACAAAACTTCCTTTGATGCATTAAATTATAACATTCTATTTTTAAACAGGTTTTGGGTGCCAATAATTATTGAATAAATATCTTATAAGATCTTATAACATGTTCATGTTTTTTCTTATGGAAACATAAAAATATTTTAGATATGTTTCCAGTTCAAAATGAAGTATGCTTGAATGAAAAAATAATTTCAGTGAATGGCCTGATTAAGTAATCTCAAATTCAAAAGTAATACAGTATGCATTTATTTACCATGAAAATGATTTCGGGTGCATTTTGTAATAATCAGCATTTGCATTCCACTTTAAATTATGACTAGGGCCAGAGTTTTTCATGTTATTGCTCATAAATCTTGGTATCTGAAATGATGAGGTCATGCAGGTGGTCGAAAAACCAACATTCAATGAATAACTTGAAATCAGTTTGTTTCTTAATTATATTAAAAAATTTCAATCGTTGTTGAAATAGTCTTATCATGCAACATGTGACTGTTCTAACTCAGAAGCAATGTCAGAGATAGTCCAAATAATTATGACGTCTTGAAAGGCTATTATAATTTTTTTCTTTGACGCCTTAATTTTCCGGTAGGCTTAAGTGATTGTTTCTAAATAAACAAGTTCGACCAAGTAATAATTACTATAAAGGTACTAATTTATGTGTCGCAAAATATTAAATTTCATGTAAATGAATTTTTAACAATTTGGAGCGTATTCATGGTATTGAATATTTGGATAATTGGTATATATTGTCGTTCACACCAATGTTACAACCTCCCTTACAGTCGTCATTGAAAAATTATAAATACAAAATTCGTTCATTGTCGGAATATGCAACATTTATTCTTTTATTTATAAGCTTTTAATCATGTCAAATGCGAGAGAAAGGCAATGTTCGCCTAGCTTTCTCCTTTCTCTTAGCGAGAACAAATACATGTTTTATTTTCCTACAATGTACAGTACAAACAAATGTTAAAGCAGAAAATTTATAATTCACACATGAAAACATGTATTCTCTATTTTACCTTCGGACGTATCTCTTATCAAAATCGACAGCATTTTAACGAGGATCACAAAGTAAACTGCCACATAAACAATGCTTCAAATGTATCCGTTTGCTTCTAATAGAAGCAGGATAAGTATGCGTGTATACTGTTTTGTATGTATTTAGTAAATTTGTTGACTGCAGAATACAAGTCCTTCCAACACTCGAAAAAAATAAACATTGCGCTACAGCCGACAAAGAACGGTTTAAATCAATTACTAGTATGAAAGTCATGGACATTTATTGTAAAAATTGTTGATAAAATATTCTGAATCTATCTTCCGGTATGTTGATTTTTGGTTTGTATAAACGACTGATAACGTCATAATCAAACTACGTTTCTTACGTCTATACTTTCGCGGACCATCGCACTTTAGCGTGTGGATGCATCGCACTTTAGCGTATACCATCGCACTTTAGCGTGACCATCGCACTTTAGCGTCCCCATCGCACTTTAGAGTCCTACATATATATAAAAATAAGGCCGTTAGTTTTCTCGTTTGAATTGTCTACATTGTCTTATCGGGGCCTTTTATAGCTGACTATACGGTATGGGCTTTGCTAATAGTAAATATAAAGACAAGAAGATGTGGCATGATTGTCAAAGAGACAATTCCCTATCGGGAACCAAAAGATGTAGTAGTTAACAGATATAATATAGGTCACCGTATTGCCTTCAACAACGAGCAAAACTCACATCGAAGCATAAGCTATAAAACACCTATAGATATGACCAATCAAGGCAGTAAAACAATTCAAACTAGAAATCTAGGCCTTATATATATTCATGAACAAAACTAAGAACGTAAAACAATAATATATATAGCAACAAACGACATGCAACAACTGAATTACAGGCACATCGAAATGCTGATTTACGGTATACAAGTAGAAGATGTTTATTTGGTCCCTATTGGCCCGAGAACACAGTTATTTCGTAGAGCATTTCTTTTAGACAATAAATTCAAATTTAAAAAATCGCACCTACTCTTTCTCAAAAAAGATTTTTACAGTGTAGTGTATCAAATTAATAGAAACTGCTACCAGCTCTAACTGACAGCTTCCGACGTAATAAAAATTGACCTTTTTTAAACTGACCAAATCACTACTTAACATAAAGGATCATAAAGATTCAGCACCCAAATTTTTATAACATGTAATAACAGCCTCCTACTTAATATTTCATGCATTAGATATCAAGAATAAATTGTGAAAGTGTATCAAATACAAATGCAAGTTATACACTGTTCACAGTAGGGACTAACTAACGAAAACCAAAGGACGATAACTGTGTCCTTGAACCTATTGTGTGGTCTTTTTTACCATTTGATGAGATTGTGCTACAACCGACCAACAAAGATGGCTGCTCACTGTGAATAAAATAACTATGAATTATGATTATGTATCTATTTTTGTGGCAAAAAGTTTAGCTAATTGTTCTCCGTTATATAAAGGCATGAAGTATTTGCCACTGGATTTTTAACATGATAATTCACAAGATAACAAAAGAAAGGAAGAAAGACCATTCACAATTTGTCTAATTTTTTTATTTTTAAATTAAACTGAAAAAAGATAAACCTTTCAAATAAAAAGTTCTTTATATAAAAATATTCCCTGGATGTGGAACTTTTGCTCCCTCTATTTTCAACACTAGAAATGAGGTTTTCCTGTGTACTTAAACTACAAACCTTGCTTTCTAACTGATCTATTCAAGGACGTCATGACTGACAACAACTGTCTTTATTTAAAAAAAAAAAGAAAATCTTCAGTGTCGTTATACGCATGCATGTTGTCTGCTTGAAGTTGATCCCCACCCGGACAGAAAGAAATAGCCCAACTCCAAGATGTTTATTATTAATATATTCCTGCATCAAGTTATTTTTCACCTAGGGCTTACATAAGAATAAATACAGAATATAGAAAGTGAAACTAAAATTGAAAACATAAAGTCTGACACATCATACAGACAAGAAATGAAAATGTGAATTTGTTGAATTTAGTGAATCAAGTCAATAACTATTAAGAATATGCATGAAATATTTGTGACTGAACAGTATGCTTGTGACTCTCGTACATTTAATTTTTCAGGGACAATACTTTAATGTGATTATCTTATTCTGTTCTTCCAGGGTTTGATAACTAATGAGAGGACTTGTTGTTAAACATGGAGGAAGATATTGATACAAACATAACAATCTGTTTTAGTTCATAAAACATGTGAAACAAAAACTTTGCAGTGAACATCTGATACGTCCAATCGAAGTTGAAAAAGCATTAAAATAAAGGACAAAACATGTAACCAACAACAAGTTTCTAAAGATCAACCAATATGTTGATTACAGTCCATAATATGATCTCAAGATTGAGGTAACTTTAATCTTAACATATAAAAAACCTGACCAAGATGGCATCTAATGCTCTCTCACAAGAAAGGGAAAACTATGTACGAATGTCATTGTTACTCACTGGTATATCTCCACGTGCTGTTCGTGTCTTGTTTGATAAAGAATTTCCTCCAGCATCTTTAAATTTGACTGTAAATGATAAAAAAGTGAAACAAAAGCTGAATGACATGAGCAGAAAACGAGTTATTAACAAGGCACAGTGGGATCTCCTGTTTCCTACCAGTGGTAAGTAAATCTAAATAAACAGGTACAGTGGGATCTTCTGTTTCCTACCAGTGGTAAGTATATCTAAATAAACAGGCACAGTGGGATCTCCTGTTTCCTACCAGTGGTAAGTATATCTAACTAAACAGACACAGTGGGATCTCCTGTTTCCTACCAGTGGTAAGTATATCTAACTAAACAGGTATAGTGGGATCTCCTGTTTCCTACCAGTGGTAAGTATATCTAACTAAACAGGTACAGTGGGATCTCCTGTTTCCTACCAGTGGTAAGTATATCTAACTAAACAGGCACAGTGGGATCACCTGTTTCCTACCAGTGGTGATTATATCTAACTAAACAGGCACAGTGGGATCTTCTGTTTCCTACCAATGGTAAGTAAATCCAACTAAACAGGCACAGTGGGATCTCCTGTTTCCTACTAGTGGTAAGTATATCTAACTAAACAGACACAGTGGGATCTCCTGTTTCCTACCAGTGGTGAGTATATCTAACTAAACAGGTACAGTGGGATCTCCTGTTTCCTACCAGTGGTAAGTAAATCTAACTAAACAGGCACAGTGGGATCTCCTGTTTTCTACCAGTGGTAAGTTAATCTAACTAAAGAGGCACAGTGGGATATCCTGTTTCATACCAGTGAAAAGTAAATCTATCTAAACAGGCACAGTGGGATGTCCTGTTTCATACCAGTGAAAAGTAAATCTAACTAAACAGGCACAGTGGGATCTCCTGTTTCCTATTAGTGGTAAGTAAATCTAACTAAACAGGTACAGTGGGATCTTCTGTTTCCTACCAGTGGTAAGTAAATCTAACTAAACAGGCACAGTGGGATCTCCTGTTTCCTACCAGTGGTAAGTATATCTAACTGAACAGGTACAGTGGGATCTCCTGTTTCCTACCAGTGGTAAGTAAATCTAACTAAACAGGTACAGTGGGATCTCCTGCTTCCAAGCAGTGGTGTGTAAATATTACTAACCAAGCACAGTGGGATCTCCTGTTTCCTACCATTGATAAGTAAACATAACTAACCAAGTACTGTATAAACTCCTGTTTCCAAGCAGTGGTGAGTAGATGTAACTAACCAGGTACAGTCGGATCTTCAGTTTCATAACAGTGGTAGGTAAATGTAATTAACCAACCATAGTGAGATGTCATGTTTTCAAGCAGTTGTTAATATGTCTCACTAACCAGGTACAGTGAGATCTCCTGTTTCAAACCAGTGGTAAATAAATGTAACCAACCAAGCAAAGTGGTTTCTCTTGTTTCCTATAAACGGTAAGTAAATATAACGAACCAGGTCAGTTGGATCTGCTTTTTAGCTCACCTGGCCCAATTAAAGGGCCAAGTGAGCTTTTCTCATCACTTGGCGTCCGGTGTCCGTCGTCGTCCTGCGTTAACTTTTACAAAAATCTTCTCCTCTGAAACTACTCGGCCAAATTTAACCAAACTTGGCCACAATCATCATTAGGGTATCTAGTTTAAAAAATGTGTCCGGTGATCCGGCCAACCAACCAAGATGGCCGCCATGGCTAAAAATAGAACATAGGGGTAAAATGCAGTTTTTGGCTTATAACTCAAAAACCAAAGCATTTAGAGCAAATCTGACAGGGGTAATATTGTTCATGAGGTCAAGATCTATCTGCCCTGAAATTTTCACATGAATCGGACAACCTGTTGTTGGATTGCTGCCCCTGAAATGTTAAATTTAAGGAAATTTTGCTTTTTTTGTTATTATCTTGAATATTATTATAGATAGAGATAAACTGTAAACAGCAATAATGTTCAGCAAAGTAAGATCTACAAATAAGTCAACATGACCAAAATGGTCAGTTGATCCCTTTAGGAGTTATTGCCCTTTATAGTCAATTTTTAACCATTTTTCGTAAATCTTAGTAATCTTTTAGAAAAATCTTCTCCTCTGAAACTACCAGGCCAAATTTAACCAAACTAGGCCATAATTATCATTGGGGTATCTAGTTAAAAAAATGTGTCCGGTAACTCGGCCAACAAACCAAGATGGCCGCCATGGCTAAAAATAGAACATAGGAGTAAAATGCAGTTTTTGGCTTATAACTCAAAAACAAAAGCATTTAGAGCAAATCTGACAAGGGGTAAAATTGTTTATCAGGTCAAGATCTATCTGCCCTGAAATTTTCAGATTAATCAGACATTCCGTTGTTAGGTTGCTTCCCCTGAATTGGTAATTTTAAGGAAATTTTGCTGTTTTTTTGTAATTATCTTGAATATTATTATAGATAGAGGTAAACTGTAAACAGCAATAATGTACAGCAAAGTAAGAACTAAAAATAAGTCAGTATGACCAAAATAGTCAATTGACCCCCTAAGGAGTTATTGCCCTTCATAGTCAATTTTTAACAATTTTCTTAAAATTTGAAGATTTTCAATAACATTTTCCACAGAAAGTACTGTTATAGATAGAGATAATTGTAAGCAGCAAGAATGTTAAGTAAAGTAAGATCTACAAACACATCACCATCACCAAAACACAATTTTGTTATGAATCCATCTGTGTCCATTGTTTAATATTCACATAGACCAAGGTGAGCGACACAGGCTCTTTAGAGCCTCTAGTTCCTATACGTGGTAAGTAAATGTAACCAATCAGGTGCAGTTGGATCTCAAAGATGGCAAAAGACACCTATATTACCTGAAAACTGGGAAAAGTATATTATATATTTATATATGTTCATACTTGAAAGTACACATGATGAAATCATAATCTTTCAGTCAGTTTAGTTGAAGTCTGGAGCTGGCATGTCAGTTAACTGCTAGTAGTCTGTTGTTATTTATGTATTATTGTCATTTTGTTTATTTTCTTTGGTTACATCTTCTGACATCAGACTCGGATTTCTCTTGAACTGAATTTTAATGTGCGTATTGTTATGCGTTTACTTTACTACATTGGTTAGAGGTATAGGGGGAGGGTTGAGATCTCACAAACATGTTTAACCCCGCCGCATTTTTGCGCCTGTCCCAAGTCAGGAGCCTCTGGCCTTTGTTAGTCTTGTATTATTTTAATTTTAGTTTCTTGTGTACAATTTGGAAATTAGTATGGCGTTCATTATCACTGGACTAGTATATATTTGTTTAGGGGCCAGCTGAAGGACGCCTCCGGGTGCGGGAATTTCTCGCTACATTGAAGACCTGTTGGTGACCCTCTGCTGTTGTTTTTTATTTGGGCGGGTTGTTGTCTCTTTGACACATTCCCCATTTCCATTCTCAATTTTACATAATTACAATTAATCAAAGTACTGAAGTACTGAACATCGGATGACCGCAGGTTCTTGTGGATGGTCAAAAGCACATGTCACAGAAACATATCACATCTCTATACCTGAAACTAGGGTTAATTTACAGAGATATTTTTTCTGATACAAGTTCGTGCTTTGATGATGAACAAATGACAGGAAATTTAACCTAACCGTAATAACTGTTATATTGTAGTGCAAGAAATCAGTATACCTTAGACTATTATACTTATATAATAATAGTCCCAGAGAATACACTGGTTAAGTGTAATATATTATATTGATATTACGGTTGCATGTATATATAATTTTCATCTATTTGTATATGATCATTCTATTCTACTATTATTATAGTGCAGTGCAAGTGCATGGTGGACACTCTCTTGTTGAAAATAAGTTATTGCTGCCATGTTAATGTTTTGGGGACTTTTATTTTTCATCCACATATATAAGAATTAAACCTGACAGGACAGGAGTATTGTCTAGTGAGAAACAAGAAGGTTTTAACTTTATATCAATAAAAGAATTTAGCAGGTAATCATTTTTAATATGTTTTATATTTCACAAGGAGACAACAAGTTTACCATGTGCTGAAACATATAACTAAAAAAAATTATTATGGATTATCCCCTGGACAAAGTGGTAGTTTTTGTAACTTGGCAATAATTTCCATTATTCCATATTGGTATTATTTTAGTAGGTTTCTCTATATGAATTGGATTTTGAATAAAAAAGCATATTCACCTGACAAAGTGTTATTCACCGCGCTAAACGTCACGTGCTTTTACATGCAACGTTATGGTAAAATGTTTCATGTAAAATTTGTTTTGGTATATGTTTGACATTAAATAAATTTCGGTATATATGGGGTTTAATTGACTTTTGAAAACTGATATTCACTTCGGCCGTCGGCCTCAGTGAATATCAGTTTTTCAAAAGTCAATAAAACCGCATATTTACCTCATCAAAAGACTTTAATTGTATATTATTATTTTAATTTTAACAATTTTCATAATTTACTTAAATTAACCATTCACTTAAAACATTTCAACTTTACAGACGCAAATGTTGAAAAACGGGACAGAAATAAAATATCTTACAAGACATAAACATGTAGAGAAAAATATATATTTCAGCTTACTAAAAACATTTTCAAAGTGTTACTTTGACATCATTCCTTAAAACTAAGGCCGTGTTCACACCAAACTCCATGTACAGTAAACTTGTTTACAATTAGTTTAATGTACTGGACATTGGTTTCACATTAAATTTGTCCACATCTATACACCTTGTTTAATTACCTGTACATAAGATTTGTTCACATTTGTAATCTCTATGTCATTTAAATGTTCATTACGTAGAATCGAATGAAATGTTTTCGGACAGCTTTTCTAGCAGTAAGGGAACGACCATTTGACTCTTAATAGAGGGGGATGGAAATATTCCGAACCCAAATTGGATAAAGAAAACAATTCTGGTTCTAGATCTACAAATGATAAAAAATATTCTGAATCAAGAGTTTCCCCATACATTATAGTATTAAATGTTGAAGAAAAAAAATTGATTACCAGCATAAAAAAAAACAAAAAAACAAAACGGAATAAAACGTTTGCGTGGAAAAAATTCTGACTCAGATAAATAAACAAAATACCCCCCCCCCCTTTTTTTTAAGTTAAGTGGTTGCTCTTTTATGAAAGCCATTTTGATGATTTGCAGTAGTTTAAAGATACTAAAGATGTTTCGATTAAGCATTAGAAAACGTAGGCTGTAAAAGCGTGCTTACAGACGAAGAAGGATTGATATATAAGGGATCACTATATTTCTATCTTTTCTGTTTGTTCAAATGGTATTTCTTCTCCAAGAAGTATTTGGCAAAGGGAGGGGGTAATTTTTTTTTACTTTTTAAGTGTAATTTCACGGATCCGAGATACTAGACAAACAATACATTTACATCACACTTTTTAAGTAATGCATTTATGAGTGAATCGTTGTTTGAGTAAAAACCAGTGGCAAATATTTCTGTGTAAGTCAAGTCGATTCGGAAAAGACCTTAATTTTCAAATGAATTATGTGTTCGGCAATGATGCTGCTTTGAGTCTTGATAAGGGCTTAATAAAGCTACGTTAAGTTTTATTTCTAAATAAAACAAATAAATATATCAAGTTATACAAATATTTCTGTAAAGAACTATAAATAATTGCTATAAATATCAATTTTATTCAAAAAACGTTTCTTCCTTAAATATGCACGGTGAAACTAATGTTTCAAATGCCTAGTTATGTGTACATTAAATGTACACAAGGCCTACATCGAGTATCGACTGCGTGTAGATAAAACATGATTTACACTACATGTAAACATTGAGTTTTATCAATGGGAACGTAATTTTGTTTAGTTTACGTGTGAGTTACACTTATACAACACCGAGTTTAGGTCAATGTGAATACGGCCTAAGTCCCACACATAATTGCTCATTTGATATGCTTCATCCTCGTGCGATACGAGAAGTTTTCTTGTCGCTTATTAGTCTTCTTGTCGCTTCTTGTCGCTAAATTTGTTCTTCTTGCGCTTCTAGACGATTCTTGTCGCTAATTAGTGAGACCGCTATTTCTAGATTACAGGTAGTAACACTACATATAACCTATGTAGTGATTTTGATGATTTTACGATAAATTTATGAATAAACAGGAGCACCTGACCTCTTTCTTAAAAACCAATTAAACATATGAAACCGTATTTAGTAAGAGATAATTCAGTAAAATTTTCAGTACTTATTCAACAACTGAAATGATTCCATATTTTGTTGAAACATCGTACGAACGGAGAACAGAAATTATCGCAGGTATAAAAAATGCACTTTTTTTCACTTGTAAAGACCGCGGATCTATAATTTTTTATAGATCGGTTATCAACCCAAAACTAATTTGCATAATTTATGCAAAATGGAAATTGAGGCGAAAGCAATACATCGAAATGACCTAAAGGTCATCGCGATGAAAGTTTAGATTAATATATCAGTAAGAAAAAGTCAAAAATTTATGAATTTAGTGCAAAAATGTCATTCACATCCAGAGACTTAAGGTGGATTTAATTTACTAATAATATAATCAATATTTTTACCTATTGAACAATAGTCAATGATCTAATTACATTGTTAACTTGGTTACCTTTTATACAATAGTTTGTTTAAAGGATCCATATTAAGTTTACCCGGATCAGACCTAAATTTACAGGTCCATAATCAACATATTATTGGTACAATCAAAAAGCAAACCAAATATTCGCCTCAGTGATCTTCATGGTCTTATGGTAGAGTGTTTTCTTTAACTGCATGAGGTCCTGTGTTTGAACATGTTGAACCCGGCAGGGTCAAACCGAAAACTTAAAAAATGGTATTTGCTGCACCTCCTTCTTTCATTATGGAGGAAGAGCAGTCAACCATCACCATTATCATCTAAATCATATCTTTGCATCAATGAACATGATACAGAAAAGATTTTGCTATGAAGTCAGTTGTACTACAAGTATAGCATTTTTCCATTTTTTTTGCACCTTGAACTGTCTTTTCCAGCAAATTTATGGCCTAATAGTTTGGTTTGCTAGATGCATGTTTTTTTTCCTGAAAAGAATCATCAGTGGTTCTCATATCACATAAGTGGGAGGCAAAATCAAATACAAAATCGAAGAGCATTAAACAATTAAAAATCTGAAAAAAGTGCCAATTACAACTAATTGCAATCCATGTAATCCATGTTTCAGAATAAATGATTATTTTATAAACAGATAATTTACATAAAATTAATATAAAAAGATATTTTTGACAATATTAAAGTGCTGACAACAGGGCACATGAAACATCTGGTGATGAAACGTGCATCAGCTGTGGAACCGGCTCAGTAGCTGATGATGATGATGATGTATGGGTTTTTTTCTGTCCGGCTATCCTTTAAGGGTATTGCGGACTTTCTACTTATTATCTGGTTCTGCTGACCGTTTAGCTTTTACTTTGCTTCTAGGTGTGTGATAAGGCGTGTCTGGCCGTTCTAAGATCAAAAGAGCTGATGTATCTGCCTCTGGAGATGGCATCAATAGTGGCGATGTGTGAGGTGGTGTTGTCCGAAGCAACTCTGGATCGTCTAGGTCGAATCCCTCGTTGTAGTCGATCCGGCATCGCTTGCCTCTGTCTTTGGTTGGCTGGAGGTAGTATTGGCGATGGCATGCCTTCCTGGGGTTGTACGGACTGATGACTGTGTCCGTCTTGATGCAAATGCCCTCAGGTTCCCTTTGATACTTTGTGGGTACTATCTCCCTGCTTCCATCTTGTGCTGATGTGGCTTCTGTTTGTTGGTTCTGGTCTACCTTTGTGGTGTGTGGTAAGACTTCAGCCGATGTTGCAGCAGTGCTTTTGGCCTGCACCCACTGGTTGTAACGCTTGGCGTCCCTTCTCCTGGTGGATGGTGGCTTACTTTTCAGGGCCGGCTTGGCTTTATTGGAGTGTGCCTCTGGTTCCTTAGCCTTTGTTTTGGTCCACGTCAGCTGTACTGACACCTGGTCAGAACTTGCGGAAAACTTCCAGGCAGGTTCTTTTCCAGTTAGCTTCATGGCTGCTAGTAATGCATTCAGTTCATCTGGTAATTCCATTATGACTGTCCAATGAGTTGTGTTCAGCTGCGTTCTGTTGTTTGACTTGAACAAGTATTGAAAAAATCAGTAGCTGTCAAAATTCATCAATTAAATATAGCTCAACTCATGAACTCATCAATTAAATATTGCTCAAATTATCAATTAAATATAGCCCAACCATAAATTGAATATTGCTCAACTCATCAATTAATCATGATTTCCTTGATAGAGGATTGCTGTTCACAAGGAAGCTATTAAATCAAGAGTTCCAAATGGTGAAGTTGTTATCATCCCTTTGTAAATTTTACGGACGCCATTAAGAGTTGGTTGACTGTTATGGAATAACTGTTTCTAAAATGATATCGGATATGTTCATTGCGTCGTTACTACAATACCCTGCCCTTTTCACGAATTTGACCTACCGAATTAGACTATTTACCGGATTTGTAATAACATAAGCAACACGACGGGTGCCACATGTGGAGCAAGATCTGCTTACCCATCCAGAACACCTGAGATCACCCCAAGTTTTTGGTGGGGTTCGTTTTGCTTAATCTTTAGTTTTCTATGTTGTATCTTCTGTACTATTGTTTGTCTGTTTGTCTTTTTATTTTCAGCTATGGCGTTGTCAGTTTATTTTCAATCTATGAGTTTGACTTTCCCTCTGGTATCTATCGACCCTTTTTTAAATATTCTAAACTCATCAATTAAATATCGATCAACTCACCAATTAATTGTTGATCAACTCATCAATTAAATATAGCTCAGCCTAAACTCATCAATTAAATATTGCTCAACTCATCAACTAAATATAGGTCAGCCTCAACTAATCAATTAAATATCGCTCAATTTATCAATTAAATCATGTAAATATCGCTCAACTCATCAACTAAATATCGCTTAACTCATCAATTAAATATTGATCATTAATATTTGATATGACAGACAAAAGCTTATTCTGAAACTAGACCCACCAGTGAATAAAACATTTAAAAAGCCAAATTGAAATTGAAAAATGAAAAGAAGTTAGTACCAAAATGTCTGAAATGTTGCGCCAAATATGACTGTGGCAATCCACAGGTTAGGGTTGGCGTGCCCCTGTATTTGTTTAATTTGTGTTCAGGCCTATGTTTCTAGTTTTATTTCTTCAACATAAGTTATTATGGTGCCATTTTTTAGCGCACTATGCGATACAGTGTTTGCTCATTGTTAAAGACCGTACACATGGTACAGTGATCTGACATATTGTTTCTAATCTCCATCAATTGAACTTTGGTGGAGAGTTGTTTCATATGCAATTATACCACATCTTTTTATTTTTATATTTAGATGCCTTGTTGTAGAAAAACCTTAGTGTTTTGAATAACTTTAGATAGTAATCGGATATAAACTCAAATAATAAAATATTATACATAGCATTGACTACGATTTTTTTAAAGGCAGGATTATAATTTACATTTTGGCAAATTAATAAAACTGAATTTGTTATTTGATCTGTCTAAAAATATGAGTCTAAAGATTAACAGACAGTTTAAAATGGCAACATTTTTTTCAAGACTGTTTGTTTTGTACCAGGTAACACAGATTCTAAGACTTTTGATGTGACGCTTATGATAGCATTGCTTAGGAATCTGATAACCGTGCCCTTAGTTCTTCCTATAAATGGATATGACGATCTACCTGTAGCAACAGAAACATCACCTGCATCAGATTTAGCAAGAATTAAACACTATAGAAACTTAGTGTCTCATCTTGATGATGGAAAGGTCGATAGCACAATGTTTAGTACAGCTTGGAAGGACATAAGTAATGTAAGTAAAACCTACAACTAAACACTATAGAAACTTATTGTCTCATCTTGATGATGGCAAGGTCGATGGCACATTGTTTAGTAAAGCTTGGATGGATATAATATAAAAAAGAAGATGTGGTATGATTCCCAATGAGACAACTGTCCACAAGAGACCAAAATGACACAGACATTAACAACTATAGGTCACCGTACGGCCTTCAACAATGAGCAAAGCCCATACCGCATAGTCAGCAAAAAAGGTCCCGATATGACAATGTAAAACAATTCAAACGAGAAAACTAACGGCCTTATTTAAGTAAAAAAAATGAACGAAAAACAAATATGTAACAAATAAACAAACGACAACCACTGAATTACAGGCTCCTGACTTTGGACAGGCACATACATAAATAATGTGGCGGGGTTAAACATGTAAGCGGGATCTGAACCCTCCCCCTAACCTGGGACAGTGGTATAACATTACAACATAAGAACGAACTATAAAAATCAGTTGAAAAAGGCTTAACTCATCAGATGGACAAAAATACAAGTGGACGTGGCCGGGTACTTGTACATCCCGACAACAAAAAGACACTAGGAACAGATCTGAGGGTACTTGCAGTTATCTGACAGCTAGTTCAAAGCCACTAACAACTAATAAAAAAAATCATGCATCTAAAACTAAACTTTCAATCCGTACACATCCAACATCCAATGGATTTAGTGTAAAGGCGTCATAAACAGTCAAGAGAAAAACGTCACCTTGTGCAATGTCAGTTACAGGTATCGACAGATTGTAGATCCATGAAAGTGTATATGTAATAAGTAATGTAAGTAGAACCTACAACTAAACACGTCTCATCTTGATGATGGCAAGGTCGATCGCACATTGTTTAGTACAACTTGGAAGGATATAAGTAATGTAAGTAAATAGAACCTAGAAATAATATACTTATTATTTATTATTTATAAGGGCCACATCTAATGGCGTTTTGTCCTATAGTGAACTGCAGTCTGTCTGTCAGTCTGCAACAAATTGTGTTAATAATGTATAAACAATTTTTTAGGTCAAAGGTCTGTTTGTTGGTCTGCATTTCCCTAACAAATTGTGTCCGCTCTATATTACTAAAAAAAGTGCTTCATATCAGCCTATCCATACAAATCTTTTACCACACGTTATTTACTGCAGGGCCCACAGAGAGGGCTCCTATCTAAATGTTGTCTAGCTACGTATAATATAAAAAAAAATGAAAAAGAGAGATGTAGGTATCATGTCAATGAGATATTACCTGGAACAGTCATTCTGAAATAATGAATGGAATTAAAACCTACTCAACTAACTTGCAAGGGTTTTTGTTCTTTATATCTGTCTAAGTTTTCAAAGGTATATTCAAACCTTATAAGTGGAAAACAAACAGACAAAAAAGTGAAAAATCACTAAAACACAAACAATTATACACAAAACAAAAAATAGAAAACTCAAAAGACAGAGTAACATGAACCTCACCTAAATCAAGGGGTGATTTAATGTATTCTAGAATGGTGACCAGACCCTGCTTCACATGTAGCACCTGTTGTGTTGCTCATTCATGTAAGTATAAAGCTTGTGATAAGTCTAAATTAGTGGGTCACATTCAAGGAAAAGTGGAAAGGACGGTCATCGACAAATGACACATATCCATTGTCTTCCGTGAAATATAAATTCCAAAATGACTAACCAGACTCAACCATATTGGGATGGCATTCTTAACAGTTTTGGAAATAATGATTTCATCTTGACTTCTTTGTATTCTTGTTTCAATAGCTTCCTTGTAAGCAACAACCTTTTATTGAGGAAATCATGATAGGAACAAACTCTTGGATAATATTGTTAATTTGTATCAATTGAGATGAAGTATATACATGTACTACATATGCAGGCGTTGTTGGAGGATATGTTCCTTAAGTCGTAACTACAATCCCCTTCCCTTTCCTGAATGTGACCTACCGAATTAGACTATTTACCGGATTTGTTATCACATAAGCAACACGACGGGTGCCGCATGTGGAGCAGGATCTGCTTACCCTTCCAGAGCACCTGAGATCACCCCTAGTTTTTGGTGGGGTTCGTGTTGTTTATTCTTTAGTTTTCTATGTTGTGTCATGTGTACTATTGTTTTTCTGTTTGTCTTTTTCATTTTTAGCCATGGCGTTGTCAGTTTGTTTTAGATTTATGAGTTTGACTGTCCCTTTGGTATCTTTCGTCCCTCTTTTAGAATGGAATATTCACAATTGGGAAACTAAAAACATCACTTCTGTCTAAAAGTTTTATTCTCATTATTGTCAACTTTCTAGGTGTAAGTCAAGATATGAGGCAGAGTTCTTATATCTATTTACTGAATGTTTTGTTTGCTTTATTTCAAGTTCGATGGGATAGATGCATTCAACTATCCCCAAACTTTTAATTATTTAGTGAGAGGACATTAGCTGTATAGTTACTAAGGGAATGTAAAGTTAAATATTGAAGCTTGCTTCTTTTTATTCTTCCAAGGAAACCTGTGTATGAATATAAAGAGAAGATGTGATATGATTGTCAATGAGACAATTCATCCCAATATCCCTTTATCAAGCAGTTTATGCCATAACAAAGAATAGGTTTGTTTGCCCTAACCCACCTACCCAGGAAAAAGCTGCCTAACTCAAAATCTTTTATTGTCCTAATTTGAAGAAGTTTTTTTTTAATCAAATAAGCATGAAGACTAATAAACATCTGTGCTTCAATTTCTTTTTGTGGAAAAAAAGAAAAATGCCTATACCTACCTACCCACTGTCTCAACCTTTGGGTAGGGTTTGGGCAAACCAAAATATTTTTAAGTGTGGCCTTATCATGCTTATGTAATGTAATTTTCGCAAAACAAAATGTTAAACTTACATAGACAACTAGTTTGTTTTCTTTTCAAGGCTGTTCTTAGAATAGGAGGGAATGCAATGAAACAAGAATGTGATCAGTTGATGACAAAACCACTGGACATGTCAAGCCAAGAAATATTACGAGACTTAAACCAGGCTAAAGTGGACATTGAATTAATTAAACAAACACATGAAACACTTGATACAGAAGTAAAACAAGATATAAAAAAGATAAAATTAGATCATGACAAATCTAAGAAAGACATGAAAATGTTAACGTTTCGCCAAGCAAATTTGAAAAGATCCTATAACTTGTTACAGCACAAACAAAATGTATCAAATCAGCAGGCGAAGAGATTTAAAAAAGATGTGAATAGGTTAGAGCTAGATCAAATAAATGTAAAGGTGGATGTGAAAAAGCTCAAATCTACTTATGAGGATCCAGTTCCATGGAATAGAAGAGGTACAAAATATGTATTCAATTTAGTTTTTGAACTACCAACCCTAAAGTAGAACTTATTAACATGATAAGTGACTTGTATTTTTAACAAAATTTGAAATGGGAAAAGATATTTTATAAAAAAGGGAGAGGTTTGTAAAAAAATTTACATTTTTCTTTGATATGCTTAATTTAACCGTATCTAGACTTATAAATTTACTCTTTGGTCCGTTTTCAAATTGGTAAAAAAAGGTCCAAAGTGTCCTAAATTAAACTTTAGTTTGATTTTATCAATTATTGAATTCCTTGGGTTCTTTAATATGCTGAATCTAGCTGTTTGTTTAGATTTTTGATTTCAGTACCGGTTTTCAAATAAGTTCATATTAAGGTCCAAAGGGTCCAAAATTAAACTAAGTTATATTTTAACAAAACTTAAATAACGGTTTTTGATGTTGGACCAAGTTTTACTAGTTGGTCCAAATCAGGGTCCAAGATTAAATTTTGTTTGATTTCATCAAACATTGAATTCCTTGGGTTCTTTAATATGTTGATTTTACCCATGTATTTTTATTTCCAATGTTGGGGCTCCTTTGTCAAATTGGTCGACATTGAGGGTCAAATTTTCCACAATTAAACTTTGTTTGTTTTTATCAAAAACTAAATAAGTTGGGTTCTATGACAAATGTATGATATGCCGAATCTAACATTGTATTTCATTGTTATAATTTTGGGCCCTATTCTCAAAATGTTACACATTAAGGTCCAAATGGTCCAAAATTTCATAAAAAGTTAAATTCATGTGGTTCTTTAATATGCTGAATGTAAGCGTGAATTTAGATTTTTGAGTTTGTTCCCTGTTTTCAAATTGATCTACATACAGGTCCAAAGGGTCCAAAATTGAACTTTAATTATATTTTAACAAAAATTGAAATCTTATGGTTCTTTGACATGTTTTATATTTTCATATTTTGGGCCAAGTTTTCTGTTTTTTTGTCGTGCCTGCAACTTTTGTTGCAGAAAGCTCGACATAGGGATAGTGATCCGGCGGCGGCGGCAGTGTTAGCTCACTTCTTAAAAGCTTTATATTTTAGAAGGTGGAAGACCTGGATGCTTCATACTTTGTATATAGATGCCTCATGTTACGAAGATTCCGTCAGTCACATGTCCAATAACCTTGACCTCTTTTTCATGGTTCAGTGACTACTTGAAAAAAAAGTTCAAATTTTTTGTAATGTTGAATTCTCTCTTATTATAAGTAATAGGATAACTATATTTGATATGGGCGTACCTTACAAGGTCCTCATGTCTGTTAGACAGTTTTCACTTGACCTCGACCTCATTTCATGGGTCAGTGAACAATGTTAAGTTTTGGTGGTCAAGTCCATATCTCAGATACTATAAGCAATAGGGCTAGCATATTCAGTCTATGGAAGGACTGTAAGGTGTACATGTCCAACTGGCAGGTGTCATCTGACCTTGACCTCATTTTCATGGTTCAGTGGTCAAAGTTAAGTTTTTGAGTTTTGGTCTTTTTATCTAATACTATATGCCATAGGTCAACTATATTTTGTGTATGGAAATATTTTATGATCTTTATGTCAGTCGCGCAGGTTTTATTTGACTGTGACCTCATTTTCACGGTTCATTGCACAGTGTTAAGTTTTTGTGTTTTGGACTATTTTTCTTAAACTATCAGTAATGGGTCAACTATATATGTTGTATAGAAGCATTGTTAGCTGTACTTGTCTGCCTGGCATGGTTCATCTGACCTTGACCTCATTTTCAAGGTTCATTGGTCTTTGTTTAGTTATCTTGGTTAATGTTAAGTTTATGTGACAGTTGTAATAAAGCTTAGCTTTATACTTAGGACTATCAAAATAATATCAATGATTAGTATAGAAGGCGAGACATTTCAGCGTGTGCACTCTTGTTTTCCTAATCAGGGTCCAAAATTAAACTTTGATTTAAAAAAAGAAATGTATTCTTGCGGTTCTTTGATATGCTGAATATAATAGATATAAGAAGATGTGGTATGAGTGCCGATGAGACAGCTTTCCAATCAATATGTAAAAGTTAATCAATATAGGTCGAAGTACAGCCTTCAACACGGAACCTTGGCTCACACCAAACAGCTAGCTATAAAGGGCTGTATTTAGATTTTGGACATTGGACCGTTAAAGGTAAATTTCATATTTCAAATTCATTGAAATTTTTAAGTTCTTATTAAACTCAGTATATTCATTCTTTGCCAGAAACCTATGTTGTGTGAAATATTTAATCAATCCAAATTCAGAGCTGTATCACGAAAGCTTAAATGTTGAGTCCATGCTTGCCCCAACTGTGCAGGGTTGGACCTCTGTGGTCATATCAAGTTGCGCCCTGCTAAGAGCTGTTTATATTATTTTGAGATATCCAGAACCACACAATATATACTTTTATTAAGCCTAATAGGTCAACTATTTTTGGTGTATATTGATGTTCGTTTCTAATAGATACTATCAGAATTAGGTCAACTTTATTTGATGTCTGAAATGATTGTAAGGTTTACATGGTTGTCCGTCATTGTTCATATGACCTTGACTTCATTATACATCACACAACAAAGTTGCCTAGTGTATAATGTTTCTGACCCGTCTGTCCGTTCGTCAGTTCTTTAGTCATGTTCTTGTCATCACAACTTCTCTGAACCACACTGTATAATTTTATGAAACTTTGTAGTTAATTAGAACATACTATGTAGATGTGCATATTGACAGGAAATTATACTAACGGACTTTAGAAACCGAACACCTAAATAAATCGGACGTTTTTATATTAAATAAATAATATATTACACAAATTCATCGTATATACGAATACTTAATCAATCTTTCAACGTTACAGACAAAATTTACAGTCAATCGAAAACCCAATGACGTAATGTTCCTTGTTGAAATACTGTGGTTAACACTTACAGTCTGGTTTTAGATCTTCAGTATCGGGTGTGGCCACAGTTGTTTCGTAGGATAGCTTCTAAAGAGCAGGTCATTCAATAACATCTACTCCATTCAAATTCATGAAGTTTTGAGTCAAGCTAGCGGTATGTGCACGGGCATTATCATGTTGGAATGTTAATTGATTGAACTGTCCATAACGACGTAGCTCTGGAACAACAACTGGCTGCAAAATTTCATCAATATAGCGTCTATCTCTTTTAATGTGCCATTGACAATAACCAACCGTATCCAAAAATTGTTGTTAATACAGCCCCATACCATTACACCTCCGCCGCTAAATCTGTCATGTATAAGAACACAGATATCTGAGCGTAGCATTCATTTTCTCTTCTGTAGATTCTCGTTCTACCGTCCGCAAAACTTGCATTGAACCGTGATTCATCAGAAAACACCACACGATTCTCTACTGCTGCAGTTGTTGCTTGGCCCATTGTTTTTGATTTCGTCTATGACACAAAGTCATAATTAGTCCTTTTTAGAGCATCCTACAGTGAATTTGACGACATTTCAGTATACAGGACACTGTTTTAGCATTAATTGCTCTGCCATGACGTCCAATAATTTGGTTTGCGGCTGAGGTCGCCGTCGTGAAACCATTCTGCAAATGGCATAGTATGATGACATTTTGTTGGTGCTGCGTCGTTATTTGCGGTTGTCCGGGTCTCAGACGATCTTTAAATGCTCCTGTTTATCTGTAGTGTTGACATAGAAGCCTTCTTTTTGAATTGCTAACATTAAAATGTCTTGAAACAGCACATTGACTTATTTCTGTCTGTAACATTCGGATGGCTTGATTACGATTTTCATCACTGAGTCGGCGCATTGTGAAATCCCAAAAAGTTCAATTGGTTAAAGGAAGGCAAAGGATGTAACACATCTTTAGGACAATAAAAACCATTTTAAAATTTATTCAGGTACCCGCCATCCATCGTCGAACATTTCATGCTCCCCTCACCCCTAAATTACCTGGCTTACTCAGGTAAGAAAATAATTGATTTTTACTCACCAGATAGATGTAGGACTGTCGTAAATAACAAAACAAATAATATTTATGCCCCGCTGTCGCGAAGGGGCCATTAAAAGAGGGACGAAGGATACCAAAGGGACAGTCAAACTCATAAATCTAAAATAAACTGACACCGCCATTGCTAAAAATCAAACAGACAAACAATAGTACACATGACACAACAAAGAAAACTAAAGAATAAACAACACGAACCCCACCAAAAACTAGGGGTGATCTCAGGTGCTCTGGAAGGGTAAGCAGATCCTGCTCCACATGTGGCACCAGTCGTGTTGCTTATGTGATAACAAATCTGGTAAATAGTCTAATTCAATAGGTCACATTCATGAAAGGGAAGGGGATTGTAGTTACGATGTAAGGAACATATCCGATATCATTTGTGAAACGGCATTAAGTTTTACCCTTGTCCGTCTGTATGTACGTCCCAAAATTGGTTTCCGTTCTCTAACTTTAGTTTGCCTCAACCAAATGTTATGAAATAATGATTAATGCGTATTACCACAAAACACAGATCAAGTTTGAATTTTGTTGGCCTCACTTTTACCGTTCTAGAGTTATGCGGGTAGCTGAATAAATTTTAAAATGTATTTGTATATTTTTTATTTTTATTTTCATTTGATTTTTTGACTACATGTATACATCTTAAACAGCATTATATCTTATTTTAATAACAATACATTGAACTACATGAGTGTAAATTAACTATGTGTAAATATCTGTTTTGATTGTATTGTAATTTGTATGTGAGGGCCTCAGGGAAGATTAGTTTATTGTAACTAACTGAGTTTACCCTCTTTAAATAAAGAATTTATTATTATTATTATTATTATTATTATGCCCCTTAACCAATGGAAAAGTTGTTGAATTTTTACGTTTCTGTTCTCTAACTTTAGTTTGCCAAAACCAAATGTTATGAAACTTATACACAATGCTTATTACCACAAAACACAAATCAAATTTGAATTTTGGTGGCGTCACTTTAACCGTTTTAGAGTTATGCCCCTTTACAAATAGAAAAATTGCTGAAAAGTTCGTTTCTGTTCTATTACTTTAGTTTGCCTCAACCAAATGTTATGAAACTTATGAACAATGCTAATTACCACATAATATAGATTAAGTTGAATTTTGGTGGCGTCACTTTTATCGTTCTAGAGTTAAGCCCCTTTACAAAAATTTCTAAATTTTTCGTTTCTGTTCTCTAACTTAAGTTTGCCCCAAATAAATGTTATGAAACTTATAAACAATGCTTATTACCAAACTCAGATTAAGTACACATTTGGGTAGCGTCACTGTTACAGTTCTTCAGTTATGTCCCTTTATGATGATATGCAAGAGAGGGCATCATCTGTGTCCCATGGACACATTCCCCATTTATATTTTACTATTTTCGAAGATAATTTAGAAAATTGGTGTTGCGTTTCTAAAGTCGGTCAATATATGATTAATTTGTTTTATAGGCGTTATGCCCCTTTGAACTTAGAACTTTGGCATATACTGTTGCAACAATTTGTCATCACAACTCCTATAAAACCACACAGCAGAATTTTATGAAACTTTGGAGTTAATGAGGACACACTACGTAGATGTGCATATCCACAGAAATTATGATTCAAATCTATTTTCTAGGAGTTATACCCCTATGAACTTAGAATTTGGACTATACTGATATAACATTTTGTCATCACAACTCCTGTGAAAACGCACAACAGAATTTCATGAAACTTTTAGTAAATGAGGACATAATATGTAGAAGTGTATATTCACTAGAAATTTTTATCAATGAGTTTGAGACTTAAAAATTAGGAATCTGATGAGATTTTGCCTAGTTACAATGTTGGGGCGTGGAGTATGTGATCACAAAGGTTCATTGATTTTCATAAATCATTGATGTAAAGTTTAGTGATACCGGTAGTAAGATTGTAAGACTGTTATCTTTAAGACTTTCAATTTACAATTCAGTCTCTTTGACACATTCCCCATTTCCATTCTCAATTTTATTCATCAAATTAAGCAGAACAGAAATAATATTGCTCACATCACTTAATGCATTATGCATTTACCATCATCTGAGGAATTCTGAGTCACAAATTAGTAAATACAAAGTTGAATTAATACTTTATTGTTTTTTTAAATTATCTTTGGTAATAATTTACTTCTTGATGTTTCAGAGCAAATAAGTAAGCGGCTGGATCAGTGGGAGAAGAATGCTGATAACTTTGTTGAAACCAGAGCTGCGAAATGTGTGTTGAAAGGTATCAAGGAAAACAGTTGTCTCACTATTACAGCTAGTTCTGGTGTTGGAAAGACATCCATTTTACGTCATGTGGCGTTAAGAATGAAAGAAAAAGAAGGGTATGATGTACTACCAATTAGTAATCCAAAGGATATTATTAAGTTTCATAATCCAAATCAGAAAACACTGTTTGTTATTGATGACTTTTGTGGGACTTATTCCATAAACCAATCAGACCTTGACAATTGGGAACCAGTTATGGAACAAATAAAGATGTTGATTGAAAACAAAATAACAAAAATTATTGTTGCTTGTCGATTACAAGTATACCAGGATGAAAAGTTTGAATCTTTATCAATTTTCAGGAAATCTGTATGTAACCTGCTGTCAGAAAATTTATGTTTAATACATAAAGAAAAAACGTCAATAGCTGAATTTTATCTGGAAACAAAGGCATCAGAGATTATTCAGTACTGTGATTTATATGATTGCTTTCCGCTTCTCTGTCAATTGTATAGTGAAAATCCTGACCTCAATATAACAGATTTCTTCAAGAATCCATTTTCGGTATACGAAATTGAAATTGACAAGCTTTATAAAAAAGGACATAATACAAAATACTGTGCAATGGCTTTGTGTGTTATATTTAACAACTTCGTGAAGGAGGAATTGCTTTCAGAAGAAATAAATTTAGAAACAAGAATGATCATTGAAAAAACATTTGAGGCATGCAGACTGGACAGAGGAACATCACGACTTGTTCTACTTGATGAACTAAATTCACTTGAACATACATTTATTAGGAAAAAACAAGGTGTATTCAGAACAAAACATAAAAAAATATTTGACTTTCTTGCATACTATTTTGGACAAAAAATGATCCAGTGTTTAATCAGAAATGCACATCCTGTTGTTATCATGCAGAGATTTTCAATAGAAAGAAGAGATGACATGAACCAGTTTATTACTATTGTTCCACCTAAATACCATCGGATGTACATGCAGAGAATGATTGATGACTGGTCAATTGGTAGAGTAGGTTATGTGTTTGGTAATATCAACTTGAAGATACAAGAGTTCAGACGCGAATTCCTATGTTATCTGAAAAAAGTTGAAATGTCACTCCAGAGGGGATTAGCGCTGAAATTTGATATTAATAGCAAAGATTCTGCACTGATTACTTGTTGTTGTTATGGGTATATTCCATTTATTTATTGGTGTATTGATCATGGTGGTGATGTTAACCTGTGTAACTGTGACCGAGTTAGTCCTTTGTTAATAGCAACAGTGAAAGGTCATACAGAGACGGTAAAGATATTACTGGACAACAAGGCAGACACAAATAAGTGTATAGATGATGGAGTATCTCCCTTGCATATTGCTTGTCACTATAATCATATAGAGATAGTAAAGGTATTTCTTGACAACAAGGTAGACATTAATAAGTGTACAGATGATGGAGAATCTCCTTTGTTTATTGCTTGTCGGAAGAATCATATAGAGATAGTAAAGGTATTACTGGACAACAAGGCAGACATTGATAAGTGTATAGATTGTGGAGAATCTCCTTTGTATATTGCTTGTAACAGTAAACATATAGAGATAGTAAAGGTATTACTGGATAACAAGGCTGACATTAATAAGTGTACAGATGATGGAGCATCTCCTTTATATGTAGCTTGTCAGAATAATCATATAGAGATAGTAAAGGTATTACTGGACAACAAGGCTGACATTAATAAGTGTACAGATGATGGAGAATTTCCTTTGCTTGAAGATTGTTACAATAATCATATAGAGACAGTAAAGATATTACTGGATAACAAGGCTGACATTAATAAGTGTACAGATGATGGAGAATCTCCTTTGCTTGTAGCTTGTCAGAATAATCATATAGAGATAGTAAAGTTATTACTGGACAACAATGCAGACATTAATAAGTGTATGGATGGTGGAGTATCTCCTTTGTTTATTGCTTGTTACAATAATCATATGGAGATAGTAAAGGTATTACTGGACAACAAGGTAGACATTAATAAGTGTACAGATAATGGAGTATCTCCTTTGTATGTAGCTTGTCAGGATAATCATATAGAGATAGTAAAGGTATTACTGGACAACAATGCAGACATTAATAAGTGTAGAGATAATGGTACATTTCCTTTGTTTATGGTTTGTCAGAATAATCATATAGAGGTAGTAAAGGTATTACTTGACAACAAGGCAGACATTGATAAGTGTACAAATGATGGATTATCTTCTTTGTTTATTGCTTGTCAGAAGAATCATATAGAGATAGTAAAACTATTACTGGACAACAAGGTAGACTTTAATAAGTGTGCAGATGATGGAGAATCTCCTTTGTATATTGCTTGTCAGAAGAATCATATAGAGACAGTAAAGGTATTACTGGACAACAATGCAGACATGCATAAGTGTACAAATAATGGTATCTCACCCAAACAAATTGCCAGTGATAAAGGATACAATGGCATACTTGCTGTCATTAAAGAACATTCCAGAATGAGAGAGGATGTTATATATCAAAGAAAATAAAAGCTATATTAATAATGAATTGTGATTTGGCAATGAACGATTTTAGAAAGGAAATTTTGTTAAAGATGAAATTGTAATGATTACTTGGTGTTTTCTTTATGTAAAATATTTATTTAAATTTGTTATTTTTGTGTCCCATCATTTATATTAAACTAATGAATCTGATTTTTTAGTTTTTTAATAAAGTGAAATTTACTAATGTATTTAAATGAAAATATATTTGAAATGATGTAATTTTTGTACTTTTTATGCCCCCGCCGTAGTGGAGGGGGCATTATTTTTTTAACTTGTCCGTCCGTACGTCTCTAAATTGGTTTCCTTTCTCTAACTTTCGTTTGACTCAACCAAATGTTGTGAAACTTCTACACAATGCTTACAACTACAAAACACAGAATTAGTTTGAATTTTGGTGGCGTAACGTTTACTGTTCTAGAGTTATGCCCCTTTACTAATGGAAAAATTGCTGAAATTTTCGTTTTCATTTTCTATTTTTAGTTTGCCTTTACAATTTGTTATGAAACTTATACACAATGCTTTTACCACAAAACACATATCAAGTTTGAATTTTGGTGACATTACATTTACTGTTCTATAGTTATGCCCCTTTACAAATGAAAAAATGCTCAAATAATTTGAAGGAAAAAAAAGTATTTTTTTCAATACTTTGTTTTATACAAAGACCATTTTTTCCCTGTCTTCCAAAACAGTTACAGCATGAAGTAGTCAAAATCTTTCATACTGTACGAAAACCAGTGACATTTTTCAAGCCGATGACAATTGGTTATCTATTAGGGTCATATCTTTATTGTGTCATTAGTATATAGCTATGCTAACGAAACTTTGTCATATTGATTCACAACTACTGTCAATATAAACAATATATGGGAATATTTGATATAAATATGATCATTGTGTTAAATAAATGAAAGAAAGAAATGTCAATGAAATCTATGTTGAAGATGAAGTTACAAAACAAGTATTTATGTTATTTAGATAGATTAACCTACTGTTGACGGTGTAACAATAGTATTCCTTGGCTTTATATGTAATCAATATGGTAGCTTGTGTGACGACAATATGTTCCAAAATGTTTCCATCATTGTTATAAAAAGTACTGAAGATACCAAAGACACAATGAAAACAGCATGATAAAAACTAGGGAAAAAACACCAAGACAGGAACAAAAGTGTAAAAAACACTACTTTGAAATATATAGACTGATTAACATGAATGCCACCAAAAACCAAAGGTTGTTTTAGGCTCTCTAGAAGAGTAAGCATATCCTGCTTCATATTCAGCAATTGCCGTTTTGCTAATGGTTTGCCAATATTCACAATAAGTCTCATTTTGGTAGTCTAGTTTGAGGAAAAGAGTATGGAGTGGTTGCTGTGGCCAATAGATAAACTCTGTGTTAATCTAGCAAAATGTCGTTCGTGAACCCTTTTCAAGGTTGACTTCAACATTGCAACTTACTAGTTTAAATATTCCATCGAAATTCATCAAGGCTCATGCAATGTACTCCGAAGTACATCTACAAATATATAAAATATAAGCTTACATGATTTCCTATCTTGGTTTTGCTCATTGTTGAAGGTCGTACGGTGACCAATAGTTGTTTTAAATGTCTGTGTCATTTTGGTCTAGCTTGTGGACAGTTGTCTCATTGGCAATCATACCACATCTTCTTTTTTTATATTCACTATAGGATATATGAGATGTAAACACTGACTGATGTATATGGAATTGTTGAGTGATAAGCTATCATCAATATATCATATCTGAATGTGAACTTAAAGACTTGGAAAAATGGTTTTTCTTTTGTATTTAAGAAGATTTTCTATTTATGTGTCATTTCTGTTACCTATCAGCTATGACTTCAAAATAAAGCAAATAGGTATTCACAATTAGTACCGATTGTCTACTAACTCAACAAAACTTATGTCGAGCGTTTTGGTGAAGTCATCTTTTGTTTGTTGTTCAAATCAGTGAGGTTATTTTTCATGACAAGACATTTGTTTCTACCATTCTCACTTTTTGTAGAACAAGGTTCTGTTCATTGAGTAGTATACACCGCAGAAATATAGAATAATTGGATATTACTACAAATTATAGTTTCGTCGTAGTATGTGACAAGGGGTTACTATCAGGTGGTGGCGTCAGCGTTAACTATTTGTATAAAGCTTAATATTTCAGAGGGTAACAGACCTGGATACTTCATATTTTGTATGAAGATACCTTATGTTAGGAAGTTTCCGTCTATCATATGTCAATTGTCCTTGACCTCATTTTCATGGTTCAGTGCTTGCTTGAAAACAAATTGAGTTGTTGTGTTCGTATGAATTTCTCACTTATGAGTAATACGATAACTATATTTGGTATATGGGTTTCTTGCAACGTCTACATGTCCGCCAGACTGGGTTCAGCGGACCTTAACCTCAGTCAAGGTTGAAGTTACATGATTGTTAGGTGAACAAGTCTCTCTTGCAGTTATCAATTGACTTTGACGTCATTTTGATGGTTCAATGGTCAATGTTAAGTTTTTTTTGTTTTTGTCTGTTTTTCAAGTACTTGTACTATAACTTATAGTTCAAATATATTTGGTGAATTATGTGCATACAAAGTCTTCAATGTTTTACCAGGTGAGCGACACAGGAACAAAACAAGTGTGTCTGTTGTTATAGCAGCTCCGTTGTCTTATGGAGGTAAAGGCTGGATCAAATGACGGACACTTAAAAACTGTAAATTTTTAATTCAAAGATGACCACAAAAAACTATAAAAAAACCACCCGTAAATACTGCACCTTGTCATCATATCGGTTCTAATCACACAATCACACAAAAAAAACCCAAATTACTCAAAGTAGCTATAATTACTGCAAATAGTCACAGATCGGGTTCAATCACAAAAAAAACAAGACATAAAATACCCGTAGATACTGAAACTAGCTCAGCGCTCAATACTGATTATGGATAAAACAAAAGACAACACTTAAGGAATAACAGTACTGTAGTTGAAAAGTTGCCACCGTCAATTGTAGATTTGACGGTTGCAAATGCAGTTTTACTGGCGACGCGTAGCGGAGACAGTAAAACGGAGATTTGCGACCGTCAAATCAACTACAGTATTGTTATTCCGATTCTAATGCATTACAAAAAAGAAATAATACGATAAAACTTGGAAAAATGTCTAAATTTGACAAATAAAAAAAAATCCGCGAAACATCATGAACGATTTTGGCGCAAAGACGTCATAGGTAAACGTGATGTTATACAAATGAAAACTCACAAACTGGAGGTTATTAGTTACGCCTGGTCAACTGTGGATTTGACGGCAACTTTTAGCCAATGAAAACTACTTTAAATGAGATAGAATATGTTTCTTAATATAAAAGAGTGAGACATATATATGTAGGACTCTAAAGTGCGATAATCACGCTAAAGTGCGATGGTCTACGCTAAAGTACGATGGTATTTCACGCAAAAGTGCGATGGTTGTTTGTTCGCTTCAGTACGATGGTGTATTATGCTAAAGTGCGATGGTCCAAAGGGTTAGATTCAGTGATTAAAACATCGACGTTGAAAAAGTCTTTTTGCAAAAGCTAGTATGCTAAGGTATATTACATATGTGTTAGGCTTTATAATTTACCGGTGGGCTTTTTGTTACATCTTCTGACATCGGACTCGGACTTCTCTTGAACTGAATTTTAATGTGCGTATTGTTATGCGTTTACTTTTCTACATTGGCTAGAGGTATAGGAGGAGGGTTGAGATCTCATAAACATGTTTAACACCGCTGCAATTTTGCGCCTGTCCCAAGACAGGAGCCTCTGGCCTTTGTTATTCTTGTATGATTTTTAATTTTAGTTTCTTGTGTATAATTCGGAGTTTCGAATGACGTCCATTATCACTGTACTAGTATACATATTTTAAGGGGCCAGCTAAAGGATCCCTAAGGGTGCGGAAATTTCTCGCTACATTGAAGACCCATTGGTGGCCTTCTGCTGCTGTCTGCTCTATGGTCGGGTTGTTGTCGCATTGACACATTTCCCATTTCCTTTCTCAATTTTATTTTATTAACTGATTGTTTCTAAATTAACAAGTCCGACCAAGTAATAACTGCTATAAAGGTAATTTATGAGTAGCAAAATACTATATTTCATGTAAAATGAAATTTTAACAATTCGGAGCGTCTTGAATATTTGGATACTTGGTGTAGATTGCCGTTCACACTAATGTTACAACCTCCCTTACATTTGTCATTGAAAATTAAAAATACAAAATTCGTTCATTGTCGGAATATGCAACATTTATTAATTGTATAAGCATTAATCTAAATGCGAGAGAAATGTAATGTTCGCCGAGCTTTCTACTTTTTCATAGCGAGTACAAATACATGTTTTATGTTCCTACAATGTACAGTACGAACTAATGTTTAAGCAGACAATTAATAGTTCACGCATGAAAGCATGTATCTCTATTTTACAGACGTTAATTTTCATTAAAATCGACGGTATTTAACGGGGATCACAAAGTAAACTGAAATTTATATGGTAATAACATTTAGATATTTCGGTTTTAAACGGAAACTCCACACTAAAATTTACGATAAAAGGGACGATTTTTCGTTTCCTATTGTTAATTTTCCATTTTTTTATGGTGATGTCCTTTGGCACCATCTTATGGTGTTTACATTTCAAAGTTCGTTTGCTATGCCCGTGTCTTTTGTGACGTTTTTGATTTTAACGAACGCAATCTATGTATTGCTGGTAAATTATTAAACCAGGGATATCGTTACCATAAATTACTTAAAACCTTTACTAATTTTTTCCACAGATATAAAGATTTGGTTTTGAAGTTTGGTTGTATCTGACGGGAAAGCACATCCTCATTTTTACGGAAATGTTGTTAACCGTATCCGGAAATTCAGAAATGATCCTTGTAAACTTATCGCTCCTTTAAATAAACTTAAATTAAAAGGTTACCAACTCAACACTGTAATAAGATCTTTGAATATTGTTTTTATTGGTATAAATATTGATTTTGTTATCAGTAAATTAAAAGCAAACAAAATATAACTAGTATGTTATATACATATACATATTCATGGATCTACAATCTGTTTATACCTGTAACTTGGCATTGCACAAGGTCGTGTTTTTCTCTGACTGTTAATGACGTCTTTACACTAAATTCATTGGATGTTGGATGTGTACGGATTGATTGAATAGTCTTAGATGCATGATTTTTTTTTATTAATTGTTAGTGGTTTTGAACTGACTTTCAGATAACTGCGAGTACTCTCAGATCTGTTCCTAGTATCTTTTCGTTGTACCCGGCCACGTCCACTTGTATGTTTGTCCATCTGATGAGTTAAGCATTTTTTCAACTGATTTTTATAGTTCGTTCTTATGTTGTACTGTTATACCACTGTCCCAGCTGGTTAGGGGGAGTGTTGGGATCCCGCTAACATGTTTAACCCCGCCACATTATTAATGTATGTGCCTGTCCCAAGTCAGGAGCCTGTAATTCAGTGGTTTATGTGTTACATATTTGTTTTTTGTTCATTTTTTGGATACAAAAAAGGCCGTTAGTTTCTGGTTTGAATTGTTTTTCTTGTCATATCGGGACTTTTTATAGCTGACTATGCGGTATGGTCTTTTGTTCATTGTTGAAGGCCGTACGATGACCTATAGTTGGAAATGTCTGTGTCATTTTGGTCTATTGTGGACAGTTGTTTCATTGACAATAATACCACATCTTCTTTTTTTATATGCCACATAAACAATGATTCGAATGTATCCGTTCGCTTCAAATAGAAGCATGAAAAGTATGCGTACACTGTTTTGTATTTATATAGTAAAATGGTCGACTGTAGGCTTCTTCCAGCACTCGAAAAAACTTAAATCAATTACTCGTAAGTCGTGGACATTTGGTGTAAAAATTGTTAATGAAATATTCCTAATCTATCTTCCGGCATGTTCATTTTTAGTTTGTATAAACGACTGGTAACGTCACTATCGAACTACGATTCTATTAAACGTCTATACTTTCGCGGACCGTCGGGCCTAAGCGTATGGAAATAAATAAACTCATCATAGATACCAGGACTAAATTCAGTATACGCCAGACGCGCGTTTCGTCTACAAAAGACTCATCAGTGACGCTCAAATCCCAAAAAGTTAAAAAGGCCAAATAAAGTAGGAAGCATCGCACTATAGCGTAGACCATCGCAACAGATTGATTTTATACATTTTCAGGTGCTTGATAGTGATGATTTGTAACACATGTGATTTTCTTTTGGATTTGATGTTTGCTTACTTCCTGTTTGTTGATATTTTCAATTATGAATAGGGTATGCTAAGCAAGACAACACATGCATTCTTGTTCTAAAATTGCATTCTTTTTAGCTCACCTGGCCAAAGGGCCAAGTGAGCTTTTCTCATCTAACTTTTACAATAATCTTCTCCACTGAAACAACTGGGTCGAATTTAATCAAACTTGGCCACAATCATTATTTGAGTATCTAGTTTAAAACCTGTGTCCGGTGACCCGTCAAACCAATCAAGATGGCCGCCATGGCTAAAAATAGAACATAGAGGTAAAATCTAGATTTTGGCTTATAACTCTAAAACCAGAGCATTTAGAGCAATCTGACATGATGTAAAATTGTTTATCAAGTCAAGATCTATCTGCCCTGAAATTTGCAGATGAATCGGACAACCGGTTGTTGGGTTGCTGCCCAAAATTGGTAATTTTAAGGACATTTTGACGTTTGTGGTTATTATCTTGACTATTATTATAGATAGAGATAAACTGTAAACAGCAATAGTGTTAAACAAAGTAAGATCTATAAATAAGTTAACGTGACCAAAATGGTCAGTTGACTCCTGAAGGAGTTATTGCCCTTTGTAGTCATTTTTTACCAATTTTTCGGTTTTTTTTTTTAATATTTTACAAAAATCTTCTCCTGAAACTGCTGGGCCAAATTTAACCTAACTTAGCCACAATCATAATTGATGTATTTAGTTTTAAAAATGTGTGCGACGACCCAGCCAACCAATCAAGATGTCCATCATGGCTAAAAATAGAACATAGGGGTAAAATATAGATTTTGGGTTATAACTCTGTAACCGAATCCTTTAGAGCAAATCTGACAAAATGTTCAATTGTTTATCAAATCAATATCTATCTGCCCTGAAAGTTTCAGATGAATTGGACATCTGGTTGTTGGGTTGCTCCCCCCAATTGGTATTTTTAAAGAATTTTTGCTGTTTTTGGTTATTATCTTGAATAACGTTATAGATAGAGATAAACTGCACACAGAAATAATGTTCAGCAAAGTAAGATCTACAAATAAGTCAACATGATCAAAATTGTCAGTTGACCCTTTAAGGAGTTATTGCCCTTTATAGTCAATTTGTAACCTTTTTCATTAATTTGGTAAATTTTTGTTAATTTTTTTAAAATATTTTCGTCTGTAACTAAAGGGCCAAGTTTATTATAGATAGAGAAAATTGTAAGTAGCAAGAATGTTCAGTAAAGTAAGATCTACAAACACATCACCATCACCAAAACAAGAATTTTTCAAGAATCCATCTGTGTCCTTGTTTAATATGAACATAGACCAAGGTGAGCGACACAGGCTCTTTAGAGCCTCTTGTTTTAATTGGTTTACTTGAATAATCGATTTGCCAATTCTTTAGGAGGGACATGAATATACATTGACAATGAAAAGCTAGTGAAAAGATCAAAATTACTAATGATCTGGAATAGACATATATAAGTTCTTTTCTTTTATTGATACAGTTGTTAATGTTTTACTTAAAATATTAATAACTAAAGAATTGTATAAACATTGACTATGCTTGTTTTATAATTGAACTTCAGTCGAGACATATTAATTTATTTATAGTAAAATAGGAGAAGAGCAGTCAGCTGAGGATGCTGAAGATGGACCACCAGAATTATTGATAAGTTTACATTCAAAAATGTATTGGACTGTTGACCTCCACATTTAATGAACTGGCCTCAACATTATAGCCAACAGTGCTGAAATACTAAAAACTTAAGATATACATGTCATTTGACAAGTCCCTCTGATATTGTTTCAGATACTGTGGATTCATTTATTTTTCGTGGATACCAATTTTCGTGGATTGAACAAAACTAACACTTTCTCGGACATTTAATTTTGTGGTTCTGACAAATTCTGCTTACAAGCCTATATAAAATTTGTTATTCGTTCAACATTTGAATTCGTGGTTCAAATGTACCCACGAAATCCACGAAAATTGGTATTCAACGAAATGTAATGAATCCACAGTAGATTATTGAAAAGGTTTGAAACACCTGCAGTAAGACTTCCAGGATATTCAACATCAAATTCAGTTTCAGTTTAATCAACAAACCAGGGGAGACAATTCAGTGTGTACACACTTATTTTTCAATGTCACAACAAATGCAACTAGAGACGTTGGGAACACAATTTGTTGTACAAATGTATGTCTCTTATTTTATTTATTCTTAGACATGTAAAAAGGATATATATGTGAACAAGTTGGCATTGCCAGAACTAACAAGTATTTGAGTTACAGTTCTGCATTTTCATTCAATACTTCTGTTGATTATTCAAACTTCTTCTTAATATGGGAAATTTATTTGTACTTCAAGTGAATTTTCAGAAATAAAGGACAAGTGGTTACAAAGTTGTCATAAAACAACTTTGAAATAATACTTAAGACATGCAAAGTACATTTTAAGAGTAAAGTAACTGTGAGCTAGGTTGTTTGTTTGCAAGAATAGGGACATAATTATATAAATTTATTGCATGTTTATTTTAGTTTATACATGGAGGACATACAGCAAAGATCTCCGACTTCTCTTGACACCAAATGAACCCTGGGTAATATGTTCTGTATCAGAAGATAACATTATGCAGGTCTGTTAAATGGTAAGTCTGGTTACTTATGTTATAAATAAATGAACAGGAAGATGGAATACAGGCATTATTAAAGGAATTAAGAGTGACATTCAAATTCACAAGTTAAGAATTAACTGACAACACCATGGCTAAAAAAGAAATAGACACAAAATAGAAAACTAAAAATCGAAGTCGGAAAAAAAAAGTTTGCTGAAGATTTAAATTCTGCAATTGTCTACAACATGTCCATGCTCTTTAAAGGTATTGGATAAAATGGAGTGAACATATTTAACAGACTTTCTTACAGAAGATTAGCAACATCACTTTTTAAAGATCTTGAAAGATATAACTGACAACTGATAAGTTTCCGAACCTGAAATATTCATGTAAAATTATTCCAAAAGAGGTAGGGGCCTTGTTGGCCAAGCGGTCCTAAGTAGTTACTACTGTTATCACTAGCCAGTCAACACTGAGGTTGTGAGTTAACACCACTTGTGCGGGTGCACTCAACTTCAATCTTAATTGACAAGGATTTCAGTTTTCCTGATGTTGTCTCCAGGCACTCTGGCTTCCTCCACCAAAAAAAAAACTGGCTGCCACAGAAGTGCCCAAAAGCGGTTCTCAAAAGTTGAACTAAAACACAGAAAATCAGAATCCAATAAAAGGTGCACAATTATAGGGTATTATACCTTTTAAAATGTAATACTCCTGTTTTGAGTGAACTCAATTAAGTTTATTCCTGAAATGTGTCATTCAAATGAATAGATAATAACCAGTGCAAATATATCATTTATATAACTCTCTCATTGGTTGTCCTTTGAGTTGCAAATTTGATGCCCTTACAACATAGTCATTCTTAAATAAGTGTTGTGACTGTTGTTTCTTCATGCCAGCAGAGTTGATGATGGTGACTTACTGATTGAGTTTGTCAGTCTTTCTGGTTCCATATCGACACATGTAGCTTAGAGCTGTCTTTATATTGTGTTTTTTTTTACATAAAATATTTTTCAGTAATAACTCATTATTAAATATGTTATATATTTCAGGCAGAGAATATCTACAATGACGAAGAGCCTGATACTCCAGCAACAGAATTAGAGGCCACTGCTTCATGATGTGTGGGACTTCAGAATCATTAAACATTATAACATACTGACTTTAGATAGCAGTGCTGATAAATTATTCATGTAAATCTTGTCATTAAAACTACATTTTTACCAGTCTTATTGTAGAAGGCTAGACATGGTATTCCATGGTTAAACATCAAATAAGTTTTACATTTAGTTTCATTCTACTAATAGTAAAATAAAATCATCTATGTTTTGTATATAAAATACCTTGTGGTTGTAAAACAATGTTTTGTTGTGTAAATTTATCCTCAAACCTTGCTTATATCTCCCACAGTGGGGGACTGATTCATAGTTTTTGTCGATCCAACATCACTATACCGGATAGATGGACTCAAAAATGTTAACAATACTACACTGTCTTTTGGACTTTATCATTTTTGCCAGAGTTTATGTTTTGAAACTATCAGACAAAAAATGTTTTATAGATGTAAATTCAACAAGAATTTTTGTCAGAAAACTTCATTCTTGGTTTATAATCATATGTTTGTTATCACTCTTTAAGTTTGGGTGCAATGTTGAATTATTCTAGTTTCTTTTCGTTCTTCTGACAAATATTCCAGTCACACGTTTTGGTAGTAGTTTGACTGATAAATGTGAGAACTTTTTTTTTTTTTTTTTGATTCCTTCCTGTTTGTTGATACTTAAAAAAAAATTCACTTTTCTCAAGTTCTACTGAACAGAATGACCTCATATTTTCAGCTTTGCAGTGATGAAATGTATTGTGAGGGCTGTTCTTATTATTAAAACACATACTCCCTACACTCTGATACTTTGAATTATGAGTTGGATATGCTTAACACAACAAAGCTTGTGATCTTTTGACTTGAACGCAAAAAAGGATTTAGTATGGTACTGATTTTTTTTACCAGGGTCATCTATATTTGACCATATTTTCATGGGATCATTATAGTGATAACCTCCATGATAGTGGACACAATATTGGTATCAAGTTTAAGGTTTGAACTTTGGGTGGGTAAACCAATGAGTTGAAAAGAAAATTAGTATTTGCTGCTTCTCTGCATCAATGACTGGTTGACCTGGACCGTGAATAACGTGTCTGGGTAACCTGACATGTCTTCCTGAGGACTGTTGCCTTGGGAATTAGCATGTTCAAAGATCTGGCTCAGCATGATAAGAATTTGACATCTCACTTATACCTTCCTCTTTATTGGTAAAAATAACGTGTGTATGTATATGTATAGAAATGTATTAAATACAAATTATAAAAAACCATTACATATATATTTGGGTAAAACAAAGAATACAAACTAAACAAAAAAAGTTTGATTATAAGGTCCCTGTCAACATTTTGGTATTGGACTAGTAATAGCTGTTTTGTCCTTCAGGGTTTATAAAATGTTTTGCGTGTTAAAATTGAATCAACTATTTTCCACACTTATATTTGAAGTGTCTCTTAAAAAAAACTCATTTGGTTTGGTCTCCATGGCATATCAATCTAATAAATAAGTAGTCTGTATGAAGATCTTTGACCTTTCGGGTTAGTTGTTCCCAATAAGCTAGAACAAAGGTGCCTCCTTTTCATTCAGTTGGGATGTTTTCATTCATTGTACTGAAATGGCAAATAATCTGGTTAAATCATAAACAGTGGCGGATCCAGGGGGAGGGTTGGAACCCCCCTTTTTTTGGACGATCAATGCATTTGAATGGGGACATATAGTTGGAACCCCCCTTTTTAAAATGGCTGGATCCGCCCCTGATAAATATTTACTTTGTAAAGCAAATTTAAGTTCTTGCACACTTTTCTAATGTTGGTTACTATGTTGATTCCAAGAATTCTTTCATTTGATGTCAATATATTTTTTCTGAATATGGTAAATTACATAAAGTACCTAAACTATTTTAATGTCATACTCAGGAAATTAACTAGAATATTAAATTTGGCATTTCTGATAAAACGGCATTACAATTTGAAAAACATACTTTTGTCTTTAGTCCATCAATATGAAATTTGTTTAGAAAGTTCAGCATTATTTTGCATGTTAAAAAACTGTTGTCTAAAAAATGTTACACCTTGCGTTAGAAATTGTAGGTCTTTTGCTTGTCTGGTAAATCAAGAAATCTCTATATAACTTTTAGCTTGAATGTTAGCAAATACTTAGTTATCTCCCCTTAATTGTAATTTTTTAGTGCTTTCAACCGAATTATATCTTGATTTACTAGAACAATCATAGGAAACAATTTTGTTTTCATAGAAACACTACAATTTGAACATAAATTAATGTCAACTTGAGTAGAATTTTTGTTCGTCAGGTTTTCACCAAGCCTGATTCTTGGGCATATTGGCACTTGAATTGTATGGGGGTAGGGTTAAGGGGGAAACTGAATCAATTTTAAAAAGTTCTTTAAAGGGATAATTCGCGATTTTTCACTTTTCATATTATGTTCATAATACCATAAAAAACATATTCACCAAGTTTTATTTCGATATGAAAAGTAATAAAGAAGAAAATTGGGAATTTTTAATTTTATTTTATCAAACTTCCTGACTTATGAGACGTAGTTCAAATCTTTGAGCACGCCGGGAGTGAAATTAATCTCATTTAAGTCTTGTTCGTTAACCATCTAATAACGCTATTTAAAGCGCATCGACGACTTTTGGTGTAGTTATTAACCAACGAAAAGTAAGTGATAGCCATGCAACTTTTTAAATTAGATTGTAGGATTCATGTGTGGATTTTTTATACAAATTCTAGTAATTAAAGTAAATAATACAATAGAACATTTTTATGATTTTTTTTTCTTCAAATACTTTAAACAAACATATGAAACTGACACGATCGATAGTGTATTAAAAAATACGTTTGTATTCTGAACTTTTTGCTTCATTCCAGAAAACATTTTCACTTGCTTGTACTGTGGAAATTAAATGTGCATTAATTTGTGACACTTAGTGAATGTTGAATGCGTAGTTAAACTCAAGGTAATTAAAAGATAAGCATTATGTAATTCTAATCTTTTGATCTTCATTCAGTGACACCTAGGCGTCACGGTTCAGCATTTCAGGTGTGAACAACATTTCGTATGAATGATACGGGAGTCAGTTATAGTTTTAGACACATAAATGTAAGAAAAAGAATTAAAATGAATTTATGAAATAAGGTCGCACAATAACTGGATAGCTGTTGTATATTTTTATATATTTTGCATAAGCTCACTTTTAAATGAATTATGACTTCTGATTAGTTTTGTAACGATAAAATACTGAATTATTTTAATTGAATAAATTTATAAATAAAAATAGCCTTCTAAACACGAGTGTATGAACTAAAAATTGTACTTTTTTAAATTAAAATCGCCAACCTTTAATATTTCAAACAGATTGCAATTATATAATTTAGTCCATCCAAAGACTAATGTATTTACCTATTTAGGAATTAATGTTCTCATCAAAATATTTTAAATCTCACAACGCATGAATACTTCAGCTATTTGAAAAAAAAAAGATGTTTTAAAAAATTGACAGGAAATTTAAGGATCCTCTTGGAATGGAATCGAAAAATTACGAATAGATATTCTTTCCAAGTGTGAAAAACGTCAACCAAATTTATTCATAATCGGGAGCGTCCTTATTAAAATAGTCTTCTTCTCACAACGAATAATACTTTAGCTATTTGACCAACGATGTTTAAAAAAAAAAGACAACAAATTTAATGTCATCTTAATTTCCCTATTTTTGAATGTAATTATAAGTATGTTCAACTGGCAAGAATACCCCTAAAGCGGACAAGCAGTTTATTCTTTAAATTGCTGTCATTGAATATCAAGAAAGAAAATAAATCCCGAAATCAATTTGAAACTTTAATACTCAAAAGTTTTCCTAGAAAATATTCACATCCCTTGGGGTTTATTAGTGTACGTCCAGTTGCTTATGTTTTACATGAATGTCGGATTTGATATATAAATTTGTGATTTTACTATGTTCATAACTTCGATGAACCGAAGCAAGTTATTATATCGACCTGTATTTAAATCAAATTGGTCCTCTTCTCCTTCTTCTTCTTGTGGTATACAATAGTCTTTCAAATTCGGTGATTACATACTGTTGGCATACGGGGACTAGTCTATTTATAAAACTGTTACCCCAATTTACACAAAATGTATGTTTCTTTCTTATGTTCAATGTATACATGTATATATTTTAAATTGCGATATAGCTCCGTAACTTTCTATCCAGGCGTAGAAACGAATCGTCGACAAGTGCGTACATTTTTTTTAAATCAATACTTCTGGTATGTTCCAATCTGTCCTTTACTATTGACAACGAGTATATATTACATTTTCCCAAATTAAACCTTGGAAAAAAAATGTAAATAGATTTTTATTTCATCAAATCTTTTTTTTTTTTTTGGTATTATTTATATTTTTATAAATAATATTCTTTACAGCAGTAATGTTATTTATAAACAAGCGTATGAGTTTAGTAATGACTAGTATATCATATCACTTTCGGACACGCAAGACAGAGATGTATTTTATACACCTGATAGTTCAAAATGGAGAGTTATAAGTTACCGGCCGTGTACACTGATCAATACCTACGGAAGTGAAACGATGCATGAACTTGCAAGCCCGACAGGAAATCGCTTGAATACCTGGACGTGTCACCTCACACCCCTCACAATACCTTTGGGAGTAATACCTTTAGTCATGCTGGTGATCAGATATCATGAGGGAAGATCCGAATTTATTTGAATAAAATTTATTACTTTAAAGAATTATAAACGAATTAGATTCAGTTTTCACGGAACACTTATTTATGATTTAAACTTTGACTTTTTAACTAATTCCTATATTAACAGTTTAAAAATAACAGACTATGGTTATTTAAAAAAAATAAGAACATTTTCCGTATCAAGTTAGTTTGTCAGATAAAACAACCGTACGATTGACAAGATATCGACACGTAATTACGACTACATCGGTTACTGTAGTTTTGGTCCTTTGTGGTTTATAGACACATCGTGATTTTTAATCGGGGAAGACGACAAAATGGCGGAACGCAGAGAATTGATACTCTAAATTTAAAATCGATGGTGATCTCTTATCTAGCGGAATAAAACTTTAATATCTATAAATTTGAGCATTTCTATACAGAATGGACATAATATCAATTTTTGATTTTTTTGCGAAGTTTCCCTTTAATAGTATTATAGTAATCCCCATTAGATTTAATTTAGGAATAGCCAATACCTAATAAAGTAAATTTTAACTCCACATACCTCCTGCATCATTTTGTCATGTGCTCTTACATCCCATAACTTGTCTGGTTTCATAAGTTTGTCATTCAATCTCAAGTCAAATATTTCAAAAGCTTGAACCATCTGGAAAAAGATTAATTTTATCATACCTTGATATTTTCTGACTTGTTTAATTATTTTTCTACACCATTAAAACATAGTTTTTCTACCAATTTTAAACTTTATATCAAAACAAGCTTTCTACAGGTAAACACATTCATTTTATTTCATTTAACTCTTGGATCATCAGCAAAGTTAAGAAATCATGAAAACTTGGATAGAAATGGATAAATTTGAACAAAAGTTGGTTTATTGTAGACATATATTGTTTCTTTTTGTAATTAACACTTAATTAAAAGTCAAATTCAAATTTAACGTTTTTGAGGAAATAATATTTTCTTCAAAAAACAGCATATAGGAAAATATCATCGATATATTTGACAGGCTCTGCTGGTGTGAATGTAGGGTCTTATAAATTGAGTTCAATTCTGGCATATGAAGTACAAAATGTAATTATATAAACCTGAAAAGCCCATCTGTTAAATGGCATTCTACCAACAGCAGTACCAAGACCTGGACAAAGCACCCTTCTGATTGGCTGATTTTCTGGGTTTCTGTTGTGCTTCTGTACTGCAATGGAATATACAAACTCATGGGTAGATGTATTTCTCTAATTCTATGGTCATTTTTACTTTTCTGAACCTATTGTATAACAAAATTTAACCAACATGTGGTCTCAGAAGATAATTGGGTGATTGAAAGGGTCATAACCTCTATCAGCTCACTGGATGTATAAAAATGTGATAACGTGCTTAAAAAAGAAAAGCATAATAATCAAAGTAATAGATTTTACTACATTAAATACCTCACCTCCATAAATTTAGATATCAGTCCACTCGCTGCATTATTGAAACGGAAACCAGCCAGAAAAAGAACCATGACCCCGTGACAACCTCTCCCACCTGACACCTGTGCTTCCTAAACCTACATCATTTTTTCCGGTTCAACAACGCATACTGCACGCTTTTGTGGAGGAGGAAAAAGTCTATTTTTTGCAAACAAGTTGTTTATTATATATATAGAAATTTAAATTGATATTTTTGTTTATTATAAGTATATTTAGATAATTAATCATCATTTTATCTGAATATTATGGATAAAATTCCAGCTTCGGCTACCCAAGAGGTAAGTGACAGTCAAATACACACTTCCAACAGTAATGTGTTGTCCCCTTGGCGTTCGGCCACCCATTCTGATGACTTTTGGGATAGAAGTTTGGAATTTCCAGGTGTTTCATGTGTTGGTATGGAACAGGACTCAGAACCTGTTCCTGTCAGGACTTTGCCGTTCACTCCCGGTGCCAGTCAGTTGAGGCTATCTAGGCCTAGCAGGGTATCACATACCGTTACTAGGCCTGCACAGATACCAACGTCTCCTGTGTCTTGCACGACAAGCAGGCAGGAGACTCTACCAGCTGGCATCAGGAGTGACCCCTTTTCCAGGACTAGGTGGCCCATGAATTTTGCCTACCCTCCCATGCCTATGGGTATGCCCAACTTGCCGCCTTATCCCCAGCCCTTTGACCGTATTCGGCTTAATCAGTTTGGTCTGGTCAGGGGTTTGGTGGTAGACCCTTTTCAGAGTCATCCTCTTAAGGATGAGAGGAGGAGTCTTACCACGTCCATACACAAGATTCAAGCTACTGTGAATGCTAAGTTTATGGAGTTTGGTAACAGGCTTGATCTGATGGAGTCTAGGGGTCTGTCTCCGGATCCTGTACAGGACCCTCCCAGACCTCCTAGACAGTTGTTGGAAGACGACTCGGTGTCTTTGGCTCCTAGAAGTCAGGAGGGTAACTTTTTGGATGACCAAGGTGGTATTTCAGATGTTGACAGTGTAGTAAGCACAGAGGGAGATGCTTTCATTCCCAAGGAGCCTTCTTCAGGCAATTCTGATTGCCTTAGGAGTCTGGTCTACTCGATTCGCAGGGATATGTCAGATATGCTTATGTCGTCTCCACCTAGGGTTTCTTCTACTCCTTCGGATTTCATGGCTTGCTCAGGTATAGTCAAGCCAGAGTCTAAGGGGTATTATTCTTTTCCAGAGTCGGGGCACTTTACAACTGCTTTGTCTTTTGTAAACTCTTCTCTGGCTGAGAATCTTGCTAACACTTGCAAAACTGGTGGTAGTAAGTTCTCTGGTTTCGGACCTGCCTCTTACCCAGGGAGATGTATATCTAAGGACCTTCCTTGGGTATGTCGGCTCCTAATTGTGACAGGGCTTTTTCTAGTTTACTTGGTTCGAAACCTTTGGATGGCCTTAGACTTTCTCAAGCTTCTTATGTCAAGTCAGAGAATAATCTGAGGTGTTTGACTTTTGTTCTTGAGACAGCTGAGCACTTTTTGTCAGCAGCTGGGTCTCTTTTAAAGGACAAAGGGGAGAAATTTTCAGACTTGAGGTCTATGCTGCTTCAGGTAGACAAGAGTCTTGGAATGTCTCAATTCCTTCTTCTTGGTACTGTGGCCAACTTTACTCTTGCTAAGAGACAGGAGATTCTTGATAAATCAACTGTCTCTGAAGCGCTTCAGCAGAGACTTGTCAGTTCTCCTTTGTCTAAGGACAAGTTGTTCTCTGTTTCCTTAGAGCAGTTACAGGAGGAGTTGAATAAGGCCCCTCCTGTGGTCAAGGTGGATGTGAAGGTCACTGATGGGAAAAGATTTGTCAAGACCACTCAGGTTAACAATCCTTCTTCTTCTCATCAACCCAAGGCTTCTACCTCTTCTTCTTCGAATTCACAGCCTACGAAGAGACCAGTTTTTCTAGTCCCAACTATTCTAGTGGGAAGAAAGCTAAAGTTGTTAAGGGAAAGAAGCAGGGTAAGTGATGTGTTGTCCCCTCCGTTGAATCGTTCCCCAGTGGAAGTGGAAAAGTATACTTCTCCTCTTCCTCTTCTTCCAGTGGGGGGCAGGCTGTCCCACTTTCTAGATCAATGGACTCTGATAACTTCAGACAAGTGGGTACTTTCGATTTTACGGAGGGGATTGGAACTTCAGTTTCTGGTAACAGCCTCCTCTTTCTCCTGTTCCAATCAATCTGTCAGTGACAAAGGATTCTCAAAAGAATCAGTTGTTACAAGACGAAGTGAACATTCTTATACAGAAGGGTGTGTTGGAGGAGGTCAATCCTCCTTTTCATCTAGGGTTTTATTCCCGGATGTTCTTGGTTCCCAAGAAGAACGGGAAAATGAGACCAGTTCTAGATCTTTCTGTTCTCAATCAGTATCTAGTGGTCCCACATTTCAAAATGGAGACCAACAGGTCTATCAGGTCGACTATTCATCTAGGAACTTGGACAACCTCTCTAGATTTGATGGATGCCTATTTTCACATCCCAATTTCTCACAAGTTTCGTCATTTCCTGAGACTGGTTTGGGCAGACAAGGTTTACAGTTTCAAGGCTATGCCTTTTAGCCTGGCTATTTCACCCCTAGTTTTTACCAGGATTATTCAGACGGTGGTGTCTTATCTTCATACTCAGGCAGTACTCATTCACTCCTACCTAGACGATTCTCTTATCAAGAATCATTGCCGATCTCTTTTGGAGGAGCACACCAATTTGTCTATCCTTTTACTCCTGAGACTGGGTTTTTTGATTTCATGGGAAAAATCAGAGATAATTCCCAGTCAGAGTTTCAATTTCCTGGGAGAACATTTTCGGACAGATTTGGGTCTAGTGCTTCCTCCAGAAGAGAAGGTAGTCAAGGTACGTCAGTTAGTCAAGGCTCTGACTCAGTTTTCATCTGTCCCAGCTCGTCAATTGCTTCAGCTGGTGGGTTTCTTGATTTCGATCATGGACGTCATTCCACTAGGACGTCTACATAATACATATTCGTCCAATCCAGTGGTATCTGTCTGAGTTTTGGCACCCAATTTCTCAGTTGTTGGAGGCACCTGTTCCAATTCTTCCTCGGTTGTTACCTCATCTTCAATGGTGGCTTCAGGAAAAACATCTTCGGAAGGGAGTTTTGTTGGATCCTCCAGACCCCAGCCTAACTCTGTTCACAGATGCAAGTCTGATGGGTTGGGGAGCTTATCTGGAGGGCAGGACAGCATCAGGCCTTTGTTCAGGTGCTCAGTTGGAGGAACACATCAATCTGCTAGAGATGAGAGCTGTGTTCCTTTCTCTCCGTCAGTTTCAGGCTGTGGTTCAGGGTCAGTCACTACTGGTTGCCACGGACAACTCCACAGTAGTGGCTTATCTTCAGAATCAAGGAGGGACCCATTCCTTTTCTTTGTATCATCTGAGCAAGGAAATTCTTCTTCTGTGTCACAGTCTCGATATAATTCTGTCAGTGAGACATGTTCCAGGCAGTCAAAATCTTCTGGCGGATGCTCTCTCCCGTTCCCGTGTTCCAGTGAACACAGAATGGGAAATTCATCCATCAGTGTTTCAGGAGATCATATAGATCTTTTTGCCACCAGTCTGAATCACAAGTTGGAGACTTACGTTTCTCCCATTCCAGACGAGAAAGCCTGGGCAGTAGATGCTATGACCCTATCTTGGAAAAGAATGTTCAGTTACATGTTCCCTCCTTTTCGTCTTCTTCCAAAGATCTTGCACAAGATTCAGAGGGATCTTTGCAAGACCATTCTTATTGCTCCGGCTTGGCCACGACAGTCTTGGTTCCCAGAACTACTACTTCTGTGTTGTGCGAAGCCTCTTCGTCTTCCTCTAAGAGAGGATCTACTGTCTCAATTCAAAGGAAGAAAACTGCATCAGGGTCTAGAGAATCTCCATCTGCACGCTTGGTTACTGTCAGGAATTCCCTCAGAAAGGGAGGCTTTTCTGAGGGAGCAACCAAGCGTATCTCAGGATAAGTCAGACAATCTACAGGAGCAGTGTATGACTCCAAATGGTCAATTTTCTGTACTTGGTGTCTGTCGAAACAGATTGATCCTATCACAGTTACTGTCCAACAGTTAGCGGAATTTTTCCTTCATCTTTTTGAAGAAAAGGGTTATTCTCCTTCTACTATAAAGGGATATAGATCTGCCATAGCCAGAACAATATCAGTTTCAGGAGGCTCTGATTTTGGTGACAATGAGTTTTTGTCTTTGTTGATAAAAAAACTTTTGCCTTAATAGACCTCGTCAAAGGCGTTTGGTTCCTTCTTGGGACTTAGGTTTAGTTTTGAAGGTTCTTCAGTTCCCACCTTTTGAACCTTTACATTCAGCCTCCTTGAAATTTTATCTTATAAATGTTGTTTTCTGATAGCTTTGGCTACGGGTCGCAGAAGGAGTGATATTCATGCCTTGTCGATTTCTGAGTCTTGTCTCCGCTTTGCGGCTGATAAGTCTTCAGTTACTCTTCTCACTGATCCATCTTTTTTAGCAAAGAACCAGTTACCTGATAAAGGTTCTGATTTAATTACTATTCCTGCGTTACCTCCCACGGCGGATAATCAGGTTTTGTGTCCAGTGAGAGCCTTGCTTGTTTACCTAGCTTCTTCAGCTAAATTAAGATCTGCTGGTTCTTCTAGGTTGTTCATTCCTATTAAAAAAGGAATTTCTGACATTTCTGCTAAAACCATTTCTACCTGGATTTGCAATACTGTCATTTTGGCTTATAAGTCTGCTTCTTCTGAAGTTTTAGTTAAACATCAAGTTAAAGCACATGAAGTTAGAGCATTAGCCTCTTCTTGGAACATTTTTAATTCCTCCTCTATGTCGGAAATCATGTCAGCTGGTTTTTGGAGGTCTGATAGTGCCTTTTATAACCATTATTTACGTTCCATGCCTCTTCATTGTGACAACCTCTATTCTTTAGGGCCTTAAGTTGCTGCTCAAAATGTTGTTTTTCCTCCTCCTAGTGATGGGGATTCAGCGCTTCGTTAAATTCTGTTATCTAAATTTATGAAGGTGAGGTATTTAATGTAATAAAAATCAAATTTTTTGAATTAAAATTTAGTTTTGTAACTTAAATACTCACCTTCATAAATCAGAGGTCCCTCCCCCTCCCCTTCACCCCCTTAGTGCCTAGCATTTTAAGGAATAAATATGAAGGTTTAGGAAGCACAGGTGTCAGGTGGGAGAGGTTGTCACGGGGTCATGGTTCTTTTTCTGGCTGGTTTCCGGTTGAATAATGCAGCGAGTGGACTGATATCTAAATTTATGAAGGTGAGTATTTAATTTACAAAACTAAATTTTAATTCTAAAAATTTGATATCAGAAATGATTTACATAGATATGTAAATACCTGACAAAATGTCTCCTCTTAAAGACCGAAGCATTGGCTGAGTTTGTGATATAGTATGAGTAATGATTTACTAATCTATGTTGATACCTGCCAAAATGACTCCTCTAAAAGACAGATAAGCATTAGTAGAGTTGATGACATCTTTTGGTACTCTCATTGTCGGGACGTGTATGAGGTACTTGATTGGTTTACCATTACTTATATTATTGGTCTTTTACTTCTGAATGTGTTCTTTGTCTGGATCTTTGTCATAGGCTGGAATAATGATTGCGTTTCCCTACAAAATACAAAATTTGAATAAAATAAGGTTACCGTGTAGATGCCAACACAACCAGAAGACGCATGAAATCAGATGCCTTAATTTAGTGTTTGTTAAAATAACCGTTTTTGTATTTATATTAATTGTTCTTGCATAAATCAGGCTGTTTGTTGCTTTCCTGTTTAAATCATTTTACAATTTTTAATGCATTTTATAAATGCAATATGTCATGCACCAAATACAAGTTTTGAATATATTGATTTTTTAGACAGTTATTATGAAAGACCCCGTGAACAGAATATTTAATAGTAGTCAATATATATGTTCTTGGAAAGACCTACCATCAATATTAAATCCAAAAATGCACTCATTTACAAAAAAATGCATAGTTAGATCTGATGAGGTAGTTAAATCTTCATATTACAAACTTACAACATAAATTCGATGATAATAAGTAGAACAGACAAGAATTTCAGGTTGTACACTAATGTATTTTAAAATGAAAATTTCTCCAAAATACAGATCAAGATCGAATTTGGGCTATTGCGTCCCCTTCGCCGTTCTTGAGTTATGTCCATGTCAACGGGCATTTGTAAATTAAAAAAATGCCCGCCAGCTTGTCTAGCAAAACAGCCATTAGGCGTCAGAGTAACCTCGGACTACGGCATCTGTCCCATGGACAATGGGACATAGATGTCCTTCATATATAATGGAATAATTCTAACAAAGTTGTACTCTACTCACAACAAAGTTTTCTCCGTCATACTGATCCCTTATTACTTTCTGTATCCGTTCTTGCCTGAAGAAAAGGTAAAATATTAGCCATTATTAAATGATATGAGCAAATTAGTCCTATAATACGGATTAATCAACCAGTGCAATACTGATGATGTTCCTTTGTCGATATAAATCGACGAGTTAATATTGCTTATCGAACAGGATCAGAACACCAAGAAAAGTGATAGCAGTATAATATGACTTTTAAAAAGAGCTTTGGCACTGCCCGTTTATCTCCTAGAAGGGAGAGTCACGTTGGTTTTTAATTGAAAGGTTTTTTTTTAATTCTTAATCTTCTTGAAATAAATACTTCTGAAAGAAAGTAAAACCAGTTTCTATTAAAAATGGGCACCACAAAAATATAAAAGAACACTGGTATAAATGAAAAATGGCTTTCTCCTGATATATTGAAAATATTGTTTGTCTTGAGAAAAAATTGCCATCCTCTTCCTAAACAAAATTAAAGATGAAAGGTTGCTGTTTTAAACTCGGTCATATTAACAACTTTATGGAATAGGAATTCGGTAGATATCAACCATTAAAATCATCTTAAATACCTCATAGCATGATTGCAGTTTATCAAGCAACTTTAGTTTTATATATATTTTGTATTTTGAGAATAAAACTTAACTTTAACTCATGGAAAAAAAATTAAGGTCAGAAAAATATTCTAAGCATACGTTAGCAGTCTATTAATTATTGTCTTCATTTCAATGTATGCCAGGATTTGTTAAAATTGATATTGACAAAATTAAAACTTTAATAGTAAATACTTGACAATACGTTTCCGTAAATGAAGGAAACGTATGTTAGCCTTACATTTGCCATCCAAACAGCTCAGAAAACACACGATCAATCCCACCATCCATAAAGCCAAGGGCATTTGCTGGAGAGACCTATTTAATTAGAACTGAATATTAATGTGCACTACTTGGAATCAAATACTATATATATATGCAATAGGTCAACTATATTTGGTGTATGGAAATAATTTATGATATATATATGTCAGCCGCGCAGTTTTTATTAGGCCTTGACCTCATTTTCACGGTTCATTGCTCAGTTTTAAGTTTTTGTGTTTTTATCTGTTTTTGTCGAGCCTGCGACTGTTGTCGCAGAAAGCTCGACATAGGGATAGTGATCCGGCGGCGGCGTTAGCTAACTTCTTAAAAGCTTTATATTTTAGAAGGTGATAGACCTGGATGCTTCATACTTTGTATATAGATGCGTCATGTTACGAAGTTTCCGCCAGTCACATGTCCAATGTCCTTAACCTCATTTTCATTGTTCATTGATTAATGTTTAGTTTTCTTGGTTATTATGTTTTAAGTTTATGTGACAGTTGTAATAATAACATCTTTATATTTAGGACTATCAACATTATATCAATGATAAGTAAAGAAGGCAAGACATTTCAGCGTGTGCACTCTTGTTTCCATTTGTATAATTGGCTTGAAAATGTTCGTCTCTTATGATATGTGCAGACCATAAAAGTTTTCCTGTTTTCATGATGTATATGCACTCGTATTTCTACAGTTATATACGGCGTATATGTATGCAAGGAAACTTATATATGTATTTCTTCGTTTTAACTTTGTTTGGTGAATGTATGGAGAGATTTTGTGACTTAATCTGATATACCATAACTCTGCTTTATCATTCCATCAATGATCAAATATCTGTAACTGGACATAATCTTGATGTGTTCCTTGATTGGCTATTTAAAACTCTGTTTCGTGCCATTTTTCACTTTTCTTTATATATTTTGCTCATCATTTTCTATTCTTTACATTTAGCACCTCATTATTCTCTATTTAGTATTTATTACGTCCCTTTTAAGCAAAAATATCCTTTAAGAACTAGTAGTTGCTTGCGTGGAACTTGCACTGATGTAAGCGTTTCTGTTCCATGAAGGCCTCACTGAACTTTTTTTATTTATTGTGTTTCTAAGTAAGCATAGTGATATAAATATGCACTGTTTTAAACTGATACACCATTTAGTAATTATAAATTAAAAACCAATAAGCATATGGTTCCTAACATTGAACTGGATTGATACAACTGTAATTAGTTATATTGATATGAGGAATACAGATTTGAAAGTAGTAGTACTTACAACAGCATCTACTTCAGGAGTACCAACAAATATATCACCCTCTGTAGACTGAAATATAAATATTAACTATTTAGCAGATATAGGCTAGATACACGTTCAGAAGTCAAAAATCTACGAAGCCCTTTATAGACCCTTTATATAGATGCTACGATATTGAAAGCAACCTTGTACCGACAGGTACTTCTTCAACGGTGAAACCAATTACAGGGGATAAAAGCAAGCTCACTGCTCTGGTCAGAAAAGAATGAGGGGCATGATGTGGGTGGGGGTCTCATCACGTTTCACGAGTTGATTTTTTGTCAATCACGATTCACAGAAAATAAGTTTCCATGATCACGAATCACGAAAATATATATATTAAAAAAAAAAACTCGAAAAACGATCACGATAGCGAAAATGCGCCGATCAGGAAGAACGGAAAATGACACATCAGGCCCCTCGAGAACGAAGCAGGTATTCTGCCTGGAGTCTGTATTCTTTAATTTTATAGGTCATTAGTCTCTATTTTCTATATATTTTGCTCATTATATTCTCTCTCTCAAGTAAGTAGCAGAACCAAAAATGTGTATAATTACTAGTACCATACAAATACTAAAGATTCATTCGTTTAAATGGATACTAATAGATTCACGATTTTTTTGATTTTTTTGTGAAATTTCTATGATTTCTTTGAATTGGAATTAAAAGATGCAAAACAGATGTTTCTTTCTTTCATTGATGTTTTAAATACATCATCTATTTATTTCTATAATTTTATACATATATTTTACTGCAATACCTTGATCCTTTTTTCTATTTTATTCACAGATTTTACTGTAAAACCTTGATCCTATATTCTATTTTATACACAGATTTCACTGTAATACCTTGACCCTATCTTCATATTTTCTGAACTTCTGTTTCCACTCGTCTACCATTTTACGTTTAATATCCTTGAGATAGTATATAACTTTTATTTCATCTCCATGTTGTGCAGACGGCTCTTCATCAGCTGATTTATCTGTCGATGATTCTAACTGTTCCATTCTCTTCATCATGTTCATTGTTGCGTCCATTTCTGTTTCTTCCAAAGCAGCCATACTTGTTCTTTGATTTAGATTGAAATATTTTGGGGGTTGACAGAAGGTTGAAGTTTTTACCTATTAAACACCCAATTTTTTTTTTTATTGAAAACAACAGATAAATAACATATTCTCAGGAGGTTGGGTTTCCTAATATTAGTAGAAGTGTTACAATCCCCATTTTATGGACGATCAATGCATTTGAATGGGAACATATAGTTGGAACACACCCTTTTCCCCTTTATTCTGGTTTGGGAAACTCCTTTTAAAATGTCTGGATCCGCCCCTGAAATTTAACATAACACTGAATCGGAGAAAATTTCAGCAACAATTAACGTATGCCTAGCAGTATTTTAAAATGTTTCAGAAATGAATACAAATAAAATATTAGGTTATTAAAGCAATATTCGTTTCAACCAAAATTGGATGCATGTAATCCAAACTTCAATATGATATGTTGCATGTTTATTGCCACTCAGTATATATGTTACAGACCATATGTAAATGTATTGAGTATTTTTAATACGACGAACGTTGAACATTAATTGCGTAAAGCATACCCCTATTAGAATAATTTAGGTGTAAAAAAATAAAAGTGTCTAAAAATGAAATAATCATGTTTTTATTGTAACTTGATTTAATAATTATATAAAATGAATTTTAAAACTCACAAGTTCAAATTATAGTAGAAGCCGTGCTGCATTTAAGTTTTGCTGCATTTAATAATTGAATGCTTCTTTTTGTAACTTCATGGGGGTGTAAAATCGTTGACCGAAATACATTTTGTATATATAAAGCGCGGAATATAATGTGCGCACGGTCAACGCCTTTACAAGACAAGACTATATTTCATTTGAGTCTCACCTCTTATAAAACATTTTACATAATATTACAATTTCACATATAAAAAAAAGCCACATAAAAAGAGTTATGAGAGACTCTATGAAGTTACGAAAAGAAGCATTCAATACTTATAATCACATTTTTTAGCTAGGACCATGAAAACACGATTTCTATCAAGTTTTTATTTAATTTACCTATGCACTTTATTGTAGAAGCACGTGTCAACATGAATGTACAATTTATTTTGAAATGAAGTTGATTAAGGAATAGCGCGAGATTGCAGTAAGCCAATCAGAAGAAGGTTTTATAATGAAACAAATAGATCTAATGTAATTATTATGATTTATAATGTGTCTTTAAGAAACGTAATGTGTCAACGCCAAAAATAACTAAATGCATTGTAAACATGGTAAAGAAAGAAGTATAAACTTTAACTTTGATTTGGTATTTCAATTTGTTTTTTTGGTAAATTAAATTTCATTATCATTCCATTATTACTTCAAATTATTTCAAGTTATTAAATCATTTCATACTGCTCTTTATACGATTTACCATTATCCTAGTTTTATTGTGGAAAATAATTGGAAATTAGAAGAAATTAAAAAAAAAAATGTCCACGCCCAAAATGCTTATGGTTTAATGTACGGACAAACTATCAACATGATCGATGTGCTTAAAATTGACTCTAGATAACGAGGGTAAAACAACAAATATATAAAGACAATTATTTTGTAACAAATAAAAAGGATTTTAGCTAATAATAGTGCCTATTTTGGACCAGAGAATAAGCTCTCTCTATTTAACATGTTTAAGAAGTTTGCATTTATTCGAAAAATACCTATATGGTGTGAATACTCATATTGTTCGGCCAGTTAATAACCAAACGAGTATATACTCAAATGGCCCGACCATACGCGTAGGGTCCAAATACTCATATGTTCTGGAACACATACATACACTTCTCATAGATTTAAGCAAATTATACATCTTGGAAGTTTGCAGTTAAATTTAAAATAACAAAATTAATTCATCCCCCCTTTTTTATCAGGTTTATTTATAGCAAATACACATTGATTTTTCTTACTGTCTGTTGTAGATTTTTTACTACAAAAAATGTTTAATTCATTTGATCATTCATCATGTTGATATCAAAATAGTTTATCAGTTTTTCTGGTTTAAGAATTGAAAACAAAAACATGACACTTACCTTTTTACATTTGTTTTATATATTTCATCAATATTATTTTGAAGGGTTATATACCTCCAGCTTTGGGTAACTTCCAGGAAGAAACTTTGACCATATAAAGACATATGACCTCAAACTTACACCAGACTGAGTGTTGATCATTCTTTCACATTCTAAAAATAAAGCTGATTTGCCCAGTAAAATTTAGAGTTATCTCTCTTACAGTAGTGATTTAAATCATCTGCTTATTTTACTGAAACAAGAGGCTCATAATAGCTTATCAAGATATGACATTTAATATTTAATTTTACATTTTATAGAACGTATTAGCTTAAGTTTAAGAATCAAATACTCTCAACTTCTGTATAACGTTTTTTTCTAGGTCGAGACTAGTAAATCAAATCAAGGAGGATAACGTATTTCTTCAGTTTGAGGACAGTTCAGGATCATGAGGATCGAGTTATTTACGAACAAAATTTGTAAGGGTTCCACGGAACCTGGTGTCTCGCCTACTTTTGCTGTAAATCGCAGGCTCAACAAAAGTGAGGAAAAAAATCAATAAAAATATTCCTCTTGATACTATCTTTTGATTGTAATAAGCTTCTGTCCAAGTTTGGTAAAAATCTAGGATAGTTTTTGAATCTAATAAATGTTTTAAAAACTTTAACTGCAGACTGTATGTAATGTTAACTGGAAGAAAATCTAAGTCCATTTATAAGTAAAATATGGAAAAAATGGATTTATTTTTTTACAAAATTTCCTTCTGGATACTATCTTTTGATCGTAAACAAGCTTCTGTCCAAGTTTGGTACAAACCAAGGATAGTTTAAGAAAATTATTAAAATTTTAAAAACTTTAACCACAGAGTGAATGTAATGTTTCCTCGCAGAAAAACTAAGTCCATTTATAAGTAAAATACGGAAAAGTGGAAATTTATTTTTACAAAATTTTCTTCTTGATACTATCTTATGATCATAAACAAGCTTCTGTCCAAGTTTGGTACAAATCAAGGATAGTTCATGAAAGTTATTAAAATTTTAAAAACTTTAACCACAGAGTGAATGTAAAGTTTCCTCACAGAAAAACTAAGTCCATTTATAAGTAAAATACGGAAAAAATGGAATTTTATTTTTACAAAATTTACTTCTGGATACTTTCTTATGATCATAAACAAGCTTCTGTCCAAGTTTGGTAGAAATTCAGTATAGTTTAAGAAAGTTATTAAAATTTCAAAAACTTTAACCACAGAGTGAATATTTGTGGACGCCGCCGACGACAACGACGACGACGGAATGTAGGATCGCTTAGGCTCGACAACAAGAGGCTCTCAAGAGCCTGAATCGCTCACCTGAATTTTTTTGGTTTAATCTCTCATCAATGATTATTTTGGCTTTTCAATTTATTTAAATGTTCTTTGAATCGTCCTATTTTCTTCAAAAGCAAAAAAAAAATCATTTTCTCCTATGTTCTATTTTAGCCATAGGAGCTATGTTTCTTGACATACAAGGAAATGAAATATAAAATGTATACTAGATACTCTGAAACTCTAAAACTCATTTAGCCTAAGTTTGGCTGAAATTGATACAGCAGTTTCAAAGGAGAAGATTTTTTAAAGTAAGTCAACATGAACAAATTGTGAAAAAAGTCTTTAAAGGGCAATAACTCCTTAAGAGGTCAATTGACAATTTTGGTCAAATTGACTTATTTGTAGATCTTACTTTGCTTAACATTTTTGCTATTAACAGTTTATCTTTATCTATAATAATATTCAAGATAATGACCAAAAACTGCAAAATTTCCTTAAAATTACCAATTAAGTGGCAGCAACCCAACAATGGTTTGTTTGATTCATCTGAAAATTTCAGGGCTGATAGATCTTGACCTAATGAACATTTTTACCCCATGTCAGATTTGCTCTAAATGCTTTTGTTTTTGAGATATAAGCCAAAAACTGCATTTGACCCCTATGTTCTATTTTAAGTAACGGCGGCCATGTTTTTTGACGGATCAAAAATCGAAGCACACACTTTGTGCAGGATAATCTAAGGAACAATCATGCTAAGTTTCATCCAAATCCATTCAGCAGTTTCAGAGGAGAAGATTTTTTAAAGTTAGCAAATATGATGAACAAATTGTGAAAAATTGTCATTAAAGGACAATAACCCCTTAAGGGGTCAATTGACAATTTTGGTCATTTGACTTATTTGTAGATCTTACTTTGCTGATCATTTTTGCTGTTTACAGTTTATCTCTATCTATAATAATATTCAAGATAATGACCAAAAACTGCAAAATTTCCTTAAAATTACCAATTAAGTGGCAGCAACCCAACAATGGTTTGTTTGATTCATCTGAAAATTTCAGGGCTGATAGATCTTGACCTAATGAACATTTTTACCCCACGTCAGATTTGCTCTAAATGCTTTCGTTTTTGAGATATAAGCCAAAAACTGCATTTGACCCCTATGTTCTATTTTAAGTAACGGCGGCCATGTTTTTTGACGGATCAAAAATCGAAGCACACACTTTGTGCAGGATACTCTAAGGAACAATCATGCTAAGTTTCATTCAAATCCATTCAGTAGTTTCAGAGGAGAAGATGTTTGAAAAAATTGTTAACGACGACAGACGACGACGACGACGACGACGTCGACGACGACGGACGCCAAGTGATGAGAAAAGCTCACATGGCCTTTTAGGCCAGGTGAGCTAAAAATGGGTCTTGATTGTTACGCATTTACTTTTCTAGATTGGCTAGAGGTATAGGGGGAGGGTTGAGATCTCAAAACACATGTTTAACCCCGCCGCATTTTTGCGCCTGTCCCAAGTCAGGAGCCTCTGGCCTTTGTTAGTCTTGTATGATTTTCAATTTTAGTTTCTTGTGCATGTTGTGTATAATTCGGAGTTTAGTATGTCGTTCATTATCATTGTACTAGTATAGACATCTGTTTAGGGGCCAACTGAACGACACCTCCGGAGCGTGAGTTTCTCGCTGCATTGAAGACCTATTAGTGACCCTCTGCTACAATCTTATTAAAATATTGATCTCTAATTTCGTTATACTACATATATTATGAGTATAACGAAATCAGAGATCAATATTTTTATTAGATTGCCTCTGCTATTTTCTTTCCTTTGGTCGGGTTGTTGTCTCTTTGACACATTTCCAATTTCCATCTCAATTTTATCTTGGTTTGTTTGCTAATTTTTCAATCACACCACACTTAGATCATCCTTAATTCATATGTCCTTCACTTTGAGGTCATCACAATAACAAAGATTAAAACAACTGATTTGCAGATCCGAATGTATTTTTCAATCTCAACTAAATCTAAGTTAAAATCTCAATATTTAAGTTTTAGCCATTGTGACCATTTTGGTTGACTGTTACATGTGTTAGGAATACAAATTTTATGCCAAATCAATGAAGGATAAAAAAAAAACCCACCTTAATTCAAATAGTTTGGGGATGGGGTCAAAATTGTTGCAAGTTTTGTTTAATTGACATCGATTTTATATATATCCTTATTGGTCAATCAATTTTTCCCAAATTAGGTTAAGAGTGGGGGTAAAAGGGGGGGGGGTCAATGAAAAAACTATATGAATTAAGCTTTTTATCGATCCTACATTGAACTTTTGATGTCGCCCCTAACCTATATAAGAATCATTCAGTCTAAGTTTGGTTGATATTGATCTTGAAGGTTAAGCATATTATTTTATGGACAACAGTTGTACCCCAAATTATTGCAAGTTTCCCACTTAACAACCGGCACACCTGCGCCTGTCACCTGGTGGAAAAATTCTGATGAATTTTTTTATGCACATACATAATTAAGTTTCTCTTTGTGTTGCTTTTCATTTTTACAATTCACTTATTTAACTCAGCTACAACCGGGTATAAAAATAACAGCCAAAATAGCAAAAAACATGTCAAAACTCCTAAAACTGATTGTCTCAAGCTAAAATATTATAGACGTTAGACCTTGTCACACTAGTCATTTTGGAAGGTTTTGAACCTAGCTCCTATAGTTATAAAAAAAACCCGACAAAACTGTATATTTCAGGTGAAATAGATCTTGTGATGCTGATAAATTTTGCATGTCACACTTTCCTATTGAGATATCAGTCAAAAACTGCAAAACATATACAGTGAAACCTTATTAAACCGAACCCTGAATAAACCGGAAACCGGACTAATCCAAACTTGTTCTGAAGACCAATCATATCTCATTTTATGCATTGTGAACCTGATAAAACCGAAAACCTGCCAAAACCGAACAAAATCGCAAATCTCAAAAGGGTTCGGTTTAGTCAGGTTTACTATATATATTTCAGGAGCTATAGTTGCAAAAACAAGTCAACAGATGTTTCTTCAATATTAGAGTAGATACATAAATGAGCTCATCATAGATACTACCTGTTTTGTTGAACACATTTGAATAACACTTAACTTAGATCCTATACTGTTTATAATCACAGCTAAAAACTGGTAAAAAATACTGTTTCAGGGGCAGTAACTCTAAAATGAGAACGATTTTCTTCTATATTGACCTAACTATAGATCTTATCTTGCTGATCATTTTTGCTTTTTAAGTTTTTATCTATCTGTTATAATTTTTACGATATAAAGGAGGGGGTCGTATAGGACAAACACGCAAATTATTTGTAAAAAATCATCATCAAAGGGCAATTACTCTAATAAGGAGTCGGCTGACAATGACAATTTGGACAATGTAAACTTATTAGTACTTGCTTATCATTACTGCAAATTAATGTTTTCCCTATCTTTTATAGTTTTCAAGGTTTGAGGCAAGAACATTAGTCCAAAACCATCAAAGCAGTAGATTGTAAGAAGAATTTGATAATGTTCAGAAAAAATAGACATTCCCTAAATTTAACAATGTTTTGCCAATGATTTTTTCCTTAAGTTAAAATTGTATAGACTATAGCTAAGGGACAAAACTGCTAAATAAGTGACTGTTACTGGACACTCTCCTGTCATATTTATAAATTATACCTGATGTAGTTACAGAATTACAAAGTTTTATAAGATGATATTTTATTATAAATAAAAGAACTCAAAAGAATTGTTTTACATTGTCATTTTGGAGCCTATTATAGCTGACTATGCGGTATGGGCTTCGCCCATTGTTGAAGGCCGTACAGTGACGTATAGTTGTTAATTTCTGTGTCATTTTGGTCTCTTGTCATGCTTGTGGACAGTTGTCTCATTGGCAATCATACCACATCTTCTTTTATATATCAGTTACGCTACAAAATATAATTTTATTCTTAAAATATAAAAATATACTATATAAATAAAAAAGTCAGTAAAACAAAACATTCAGATGATTAATTTTCAAAAACATAACAGATTACTTTGATAGGGTTTTTAAAATATTAAAATTTGGGTACTCAGAGGAAAAATTTGCATTGCACAATTAATATTATAATATGATGGTTTTAAAGATAAATATCATTATCACAGCCATTTATCAGTTAACTATGGCTAATTCAATAAAAACTTTGTTCCTACATTTTTTTTTCTCGTATAGTGTAAGAAGACTACTTTTTTTTCTAATATATGTATTAAGAATGTCCAAGATACAATATAGTTTTGATAAAGACAACATTAAAGATTTCCTTTCGATATTAGTATGAACCATTTAAACTATATGTATCACAGTAATTACAACATCAGCCATCTATTACGATTCGATATTGTCAGTCAAATTTTATACCAGGCACATTTCTTCTGTTTTTAAATTGTGAAAAACGAGATCACTGATGAGTCATTGAATCAAGACCCATGATGAGTCATTAAATCAAGACCACTGATGAGTCATAGAATAGAGACCACCAATGAGTCATTGAATCATGATCACTGATGAGTCATTGAATCGAGACCACTGATGAGTAATTAAATTGAGACCACTAATGAGTCATTTAATAGAGACCACTGATGAGTCATTGAATCATGACCACTACTGAGTCATTGAATAGAGACCACTGGTGAGTCAATGAATCATGACCACTGATGAGTCATTGAATCAAGACCGTCGATGAGTCATTGGATCGACACTACTGATGAGTCATTGAATAGATACCACTAATGAGTCATTGAATTAAGACCACTGATGAGTCATTGAATCATGATCACTGATGAGTCATTGAATCGAGACCACTGATGAGTCATTGAATTGAGACCACTAATGAGTCATTTCATAGAGACCACTGATGAGTCATTGAATCATGACAACTACTGAGTCATTGAATAGAGACTTCTGGTGAGTCAATGAATCATGACCACTGATGAGTTATTGAATCAATACCGTCGATGAGTCATTGGATCGAGACCACTGATGAGTCATTGAATCGAGACCACTGATGAGTCATTGAATTGAGACCACTAATGAGTCATTTCATAGAGACCACTGATGAGTCATTGAATCATGACCACTGATGAGTCATTAAATCTAGACCACCGATGAGTCATTGAATCATGACCACTGATGAGTCATTGAATCAAGAACAATGATGAGTCATTGAATCGGGACCGCTGATGAGTAATTGAAACAAGACACCTGATGAGTCATTGAATCGATACCACTGATGATTCATTGAATCGAACCCACTGATGAGTCATCGAATTGAGATCACAGATGAGTCATTGAATAAAGACCACTGATGTGTCATTGAATCAAGACCACCAATGAGTCATTGGATCGGGACCACTGATGAGTCATTGAATCGGGACCGCTGATGAGTAATTGAAACAAGACACCTGATGAGTCATTGAATCGATACCACTGATGATTCATTGAATCGAACCCACTGATGAGTCATTGAATTGAGACCACAGATGAGTCATTAAATCATGACCACTAATGAGTCATTGAATCATGACCACTGGTGAGTCATTGAATCGAGACCACTGATGAGTCATTGAATCATGATCACTGATGAGTCATTGAATCAAGACCACTGATGAGTCATTGAATCATGACCACTGGTGTGTCATTGAATCAAGACCCCCAATGAGTCATTGGATCAGGACCACTGATGAGTCATTGAATATATTGTCTATATGTATGCTATGCAGAACTTTTTGTTCAGAATTTTTTTTCAGTCTTAAGATTGTTTTGGGCATTTACAAGAAAAACATCAAAATGCAGAATTTTTCACATAAAAACTCGTAGATCTTCTAGGGGATATCCCCTGCCTTAAATCTTCTAGGGACCACCCACTTCTGATTTGACCTGAAGGTCCTTCAATATTGTATTTATATTCAATTTTCAGCTAGTCAAATATTGGGACTCCTTGGTGTTTTTCCATACAATATCAGGTGAAATATTTTGCCCCATAACACCTATTTATCTTTTAATATAAGACTTAATAGCCCATAATGGTCCATTTGACAAAATTTTAGCAGATTCTTGATTTTCTTTCTTTTGATTTGTGACCCAAATAATACCAATGCAAATATAAGGTAAAAGTACGAGTCAGCCTTGTCCTGCCATATTTTAAATAAAAAATATCTCGAAAAGGAGCTCCATGACGGATCAATATTTTTAGCTTATTTTGATTTATTTAATTTTACCTAAGATCACCTAGTCCTATGTACATCCTTAAGCTAAGAAAAGTATACATAATCACATTTTAACTTTACTATTTAACCTGTGGAAGTATATGTCAAAATACAAATAAAAATTGTCTTTGTTTTTGCCAATCCTTCTGCTCAACTCAACAAACAATCAATAAAATAATAAACAATGACTTCAGTGCACTTGGATCAACTACTGGTTATGAAAAATATCAATTTATAAAAACTATAAGTATATTAATATAAAACAATCATCATAAAATAAAATCGGTAAATATAAACACTTAAAAATGCATACATTATTTAACAATAAACATTATACTATCTCCTATAGAACATCTACTATAGTTGCTGTGATTGTCTGGAACATAGAGAATAAATAATTCTGTAAAAACTCAACAGCTAAAAATCTGGAAAGTTCATTTTCCGGCTTCTATTTGTTGGTTGTAGTTACTGTCAAACCACAGGACGAACAATGAGTCATGGATATCTCTGATTACAAAGCTAACAGCTGTTTCAAAAAGTTGGAAAATTGTATTTGATTTTCATTTTTTTTCTAATTTCCTGGCAGCCTTATGCAATCTCTTATGATTTTTCACTATACTGTAAAAAAGAAATAACAAAATGAGAATTTGGTATAAATCGCAGATATTTGATATACCCGGTATATTTTTTTAATAATATTCACAATTTGTTTTTAACTTGGAACAAATAAGAGCTTTTTAGACACATTGTAAAGAAATCTATTTGTTGTTGGGGCCTTGGTGGCCAAGTGGTTTAAGTGGTTCTTTAACTACATCACAAGCATACCAAATATCCTATAAGACTTTTCATTAATGGTTCTTCTTAAACTGAACTAGTCACAAACTAACATGTTAACTATGCAATAGTTTCAAATAGGCCAGATAATTTCCATGGAAATGAGATGTGAAAATTCTTATACTGCATACAAAAGATAATGGATTACCATTAGTACTTCCCTACAAATTGATCTTATCAAAACATTTAGCAAATTGTTGACACTGCCATATATCTATATATATATATATGCATATTTTTAAAAATTTTAATATGATTCCAAAAGCTCAAATGAGTAAAATTCTGTTGCCATGGTAACTTACATCTTCCATAAAATCATTATGATTGGTCACTACCCACAGATTAGGAGGATTTAATAATGAGTCTTTTATTTTTAGATCATGCATTTCAAATGCTTCCAACATCTGTAGAATAAAAAAAATATTATTAGATGTAAATACATGTACAATGAAACAAGAAATTCTTGACTGATGACAACTTAAAGGTAAGAGATATAAAACAAGAGGCTGTCACAAAGACAGCAAATCGGATTTATTAACATTTATTTGTATCCTGGCATTTTTCAATATCACAAGAACCATAACAAATTTGACCTCCATTTTGTCATCAGTAACAACATATTAAAATTTGAAAAGCTTAGGTTGAATAGTTCATGAGTAAATGCACAGATACGACTGGAAACGCCATTTTTCAATTTTTCAAGAACCATAACTCCTGAACGGTAATAGTTTAAATTGTCATTATTGATCTTGACCTCCATTTTGTCATCAGTAACAACATATTAAAATTTTAAAAGCTTTGATTGAACTGTTCATGAGTAAATGCATGGACAACATTTGGCTGGCGCCCCTGTGCAAATGAATATTTCAACATCATTGAAATAGTGTTTATGTAACCTTCAATTTAACCCCTAAGCTATTTGCTCATTGTTGAAGGCTGAAGAGTGACCTATAGTTGTTAATTTCTGTGTCATTTGGTCTCTTGTGAAGAGTTGTCTCATTAGCAATCAGACCACATCTTCTTTCTTATAATCTTCTATCTCAGTTGACCAATCTTGGAGGACCAACTACTTTAATTTCTATCAAACTAGAACAACATGGAGAGGATTACTATTGACCAATGGATGCTTGATATCCAGTGGCAAATACTTCATGTACATTCAGGAACACAATTCCACTTACTCCTTTACATTACTAATACAGAACTAGTAGTTGTCTGACCTACATTATAAGAACATATACATGTGTACATATGTAAAATCAATCCTCCTTTACACTAGAGAACTAGTAGACGTCTGACCTACATTATAAGAACATATACATGTGTACATATGTAAAATCAATCCTTCTTTACACTAGAGAACTAGTAGCTGTCTGACCTACATTATAAGAACATATAGATGTGTACATATGTCAAATCAATCCTTCTTTACACTAGAGAACAAGTAGATGTCTGACCTACATTATAAGAACATATACATGTGTACATATGTAAAATCAATCCTTCTTTACACTAGAGAACTAGTAGATGTCTGACCTACATTATAAGAACATATACATGTGTACATATGTAAAATCAATCCTTCTTTACACTAGAGAACTAGTAGATGTCTGACCTACATTATAAGAACATATACATGTGTACATATGTAAAATCAATTCTTCTTTACACTAGGGAACTAATAGATGTCTGACATACATTATAAGAACATATACATGTGTACATATGTAAAATCAATCCTTCTTTACACTAGAGAACTAGTAGATGTCTGACCTACATTATAAGAACATATACATGTGTACATCTGTAAAATCAATTCTTCTTTACACTAGGGAACTAGTAGATGTCTGACCTACATTATAAGAACATATACATGTGTACATATGTAAAATCAATCCTTCTTTACACTAGAGAACTAGTAGATGTCTGACCTACATTATAAGAACATATACATGTGTACATATGTAAAATCAATCCTTCTTTACACTAGAGAACTGTAGATGTCTGACCTACATTATAAGAACATATACATGCGTACATATGTAAAATCAATCCTTCTTTACACTAGAGAACTAGTAGATGTCTGACCTACATTATAAGAACATATACATGTGTACATATGTAAAATCAATCCTTCTTTACACTAGAGAACTGTAGATGTCTGACCTACATTATAAGAACATATACATGTGTACATATGTAAAATCAATCCTCCTTTACACTAGAGAACTAGTAGATGTTTGACCTACATTATAAGAACATATACATGTGCATATATGTAAAATCAATCCTTCTTTACACTAGAGAACTGTAGATGTCTGACCTACATTATAAGAACATATACAAGTGTACATATTTAAAATCAATCCTCCTTTACACTAGAGAAGTAGTAGCTGTCTGACCTACATTATAAGAACATATACATGTGCATACATGTAAAATCAATCCTTCTTTACACTAGAGAACCAGTAGATGTCTGACCTACATTATAAGAACATATACATGTGCATACATGTAAAATCAATCCTTCTTTTCCATAGAGAACTAGTAGACGTCTGACCTACATTATAAGAACATATACATGTGTACATATGTAAAATCAATCCTTCTTTACAGGAGAGAACTAGTAAATGTCTGACCTACATTATAAGAACATATACATTTGTACATGTGTACATATGTAAAATCAATCCTTCTTTACACTAGGGAACTGTAGATGTCTGACCTACATTATACGAACATATACATGTGCATATATGTAAAATCAATCCTTCTTTACACTAGAGAACTAGTAGATGTCTGACCTACATTATAAGAACATATACATGTGTACATATGTAAAATCAATCCTTCTTTACACTAGAGAACTGTAGATGTCTGACCTACATTATAAGAACATATACATGTGCATACATGTAAAATCAATCCTTCTTTACACTAGAGAACTAGTAGCTGTCTGACCTACATTATACGAACATATACATGTGCATACATGTAAAATCAATCCTTCTTTACACTAGAGAACTAGTAGCTGTCTGACCTACATTATAAGAACATATACATGTGTACATATGTAAAATCAATCCTTCTTTACACTAGAGAACTAGTAGATGTCTGACCTACATTATAAGAACATATACATGTGTACATATGTAAAATCAATCCTTCTTTACACTTGGGAACTAGTAGATGTCTGACCTACATTACAAGAACATATACATGTGTACATATGTAAAATCAATCCTTCTTTACACTAGAGAACTAGTAGATGTCTGACCTACATTATAAGAACATATACATGTGTACATATGTAAAATCAATCCTTCTTTACACTAGGGAACTAGTAGATGTCTGACCTACATTATAAGAACATATACATGTGTACATATGTAAAATCAATCCTTCTTTACACTAGAAAACTAGTAGATGTCTGACCTACATTATAAGAACATATACATGTGTACATATGTAAAATCAATCCTTCTTTACACTAGAAAACTAGTAGATGTCTGACCTACATTATAAGAACATATACATGTGTACATATGTAAAATCAATCCTTCTTTACACTAGAAAACTAGTAGATGTCTGACCTACATTATAAGAACATATACATGTGTACATAGGTAAAGTCAATCTTTCTTTACACTAGAGAACGAGTAGATGTCTGACCTACATTATACGAACATATACATGTGCATACATGTAAAATCAATCCTTCTTTACACTAGAGAACTAGTACCAGTCTGACCTACATTATAAGAACATATACATGTGCATACATATGTAAAATCAATCCTCCTTTACACTAGAGAACTAGTAGACGTCTGACCTACATTATAAGAACATATACATGTGTACATATGTAAAATCAATTCTTTACACTAGAGAACTGTAGATGTCTGACCTTTATTATATAAACATATACATGTGCATACATGTAAAATCAATCCTTCTTTACACTAGAGAACTAGTAGATGTCTGACCTACATTATAAGAACATATACATGTGTACATATGTAAAATCAATCCTTCTTTACACTAGAGAACGAGCAGACGTCTGACCTACATTATAAGAACATATACATGTGTACATATGTAAAATCAATCCTTCTTTACACTAGAGAACTAGTAGATGTCTGACCTACATTATAAGAACATATAGATGTGTACATATGTCAAATCAATCCTCCTTTACACTAGAGAACTAGTAGATGTCTGACCTACATTATAAGAACATATACATGTGTACATATGTAAAATCAATCTTTCTTTACACTAGAGAACTAGTAGCTGTCTGACCTACATTATAAGAACATATGCATGTGTACATGTAAAATCAATCCTTCTTTACACTAGAGAACGAGTAGATGTCTGACCTACATTGTAAGAACATATACATGTGCATACATGTAAAATCAATCTTTCTTTACACTAGAGAACTAGTAGCTGTCTGACCTACATTATAAGGACATATACATGTGCATACATGTAAAATCAATCCTTCTTTACACTAGAGAACGAGTAGACGTCTGACCTACATTATAAGAACATATACATGTGTACATATGTCAAATCAATCCTTCTTTACACTAGAGAACTGTAGATGTCTGACCTACATTATAAGAACATATACATGTGTACATATGTAAAATCAATCCTTCTTTACACTAGAGAACTAGTAGACGTCTGACCTACATTATAAGAACATATACATGTGTACATATGTAAAATCAATCCTTCTTTACACTAGAGAACTAGTAGACGTCTGACCTACATTATAAGAACATATACATGTGTACATATGTAAAATCAATCCTTCTTTACACTAGAGAACTAGTAGATGTCTGACCTACATTATAAGAACATATACATGTGTACATATGTAAAATCAATCCTTCTTTACACTAGAGAACTAGTAGACGTCTGACCTACATTATAAGAACATATACATGTGTACATATGTAAAATCAATCCTTCTTTACACTAGAGAACTAGTAGATGTCTGACCTACATTATAAGAACATATACATGTGTACATGTAAAATCAATCATGAAGTATTAATAACAAACCTGGAAAGCACATCTGTCAAATGGCATTCTGCCAACAGCAGTCCCAAGACCTGGACATAGGACACTTCTGATTGGTTCATTTTCTGGGTTTCTGTTGTGTTTCTCAACTGCAATTACAAATAAGCCAACTTTTAGCCAACTTTTAACAAAAAGTTGCAAGCAATGTTATGCAAAGTTTACACAAAGACACGGAGGAAAAATATTATGTTCGAAGAGTATTGTGAAAATTAAGTGTGTTATCAAAAAGGGAGATAAAAAATTTGTTTCCACATTACAAATCAAAATAAAACATTTGTAAAAGAACATCTACTTAGCAGGCTTACAAACCCCATTACTTCATATCATATTAAGGGAAAACCCCTTTTAGTGACCTGATGGCAAACTTTATTCTGTTTACTTTTAGGAATGATTCATTTCTGTTCTGACTTTAGACAGTAAAATTGTACAACTCTATTATTTGTATGACTCTGACCTTAGATATAGTGACCTAAATATCAATTTATCCCATTATAAATGACAATATAAATCCAATTAAGATTTTGATCCCACTAGAAATGTTTGATTTAGCATCAAGAAACCATCTTTCTGCACAAACTGTGGTCTTTTTTATTTATCCATGACCTTTGAGGTAATTTAAGTCTTAAATTCAACGAGGATTTTTCTCTCATTACAAGTTACCACATCATAAGTGACAAGTTTAATATAAAATTTATAAAGATTTTTTGTTTAATAGAAACAAGCCTTAACGTCTGACTAGTACTTGTATGTTTTCAGTGGCGGATCCAGAAATTACCATAAGGGGAGGGAGAAGGGTGCACTGCATAAGAGGGGGCCCACTCCAGTCATGCTCCAGTAATTCCCTATAAAATCAACAAATTTTTCCCACAAGAAACCCTCTAAATCTGCCTCTGGTTTTAATGAAACAGGTATTCTTATTAAAGCATACCAGCTATGATTGTAGCTCTAAATGCCAGGAAAGCATTAGATGTACTCATCACATCTTTTGGAACTCTCATTGTTGGAGCAGAAATTAGAAACTTTATTGGCCTTCCACCACATAAATTAAATTTCTTCATATTTTCAATTCTTTCTTCATCTGGCTCTTCACCATAAGCTGGAATAATAATGGCATTTCCCTAAAAGTAAAACAACTTTAATGAACAATACATTGTACATAATGTAACCATGGTAACAGATGGATGGAGATGACCAATGTAAATTTTAAATGAGAGCGCACACGACTAGTGCCACATGCGGAACTGGATCTGCTTAAACCCTTCCCAAGCACCTGAGATCACCCCCAGTTTTTGGTGGGGTTAGTGTTGCTTAGTCTTAAGTTTTCATATGTTTGTGTCTTGTGTACTATTATTTGTCTGTTTTTCTTTTTCTTTTTTTAACTATGGCATTGTCAGTTTATATTTCCATCTACGAGTTTGACTGTCCCTCTGGTATCTTGCTCCTCTTATTAAGGCCAATTAAAATTAATTGATAGATTTTCATCCCCGCCCGCCCCTCTAAAATTGTCCCGCCCGATTTTTTTTTAATTTATAAAATTTACGATTTACGGATTTTGTTCGTTTCCGTTACCGATAAACGTTAAAATTTCGTTTCATTTATGACTTCCTGTTTCAAATTTCGGTTTTGTACCTCGAGTAAATCTAACCAAAATGATTGTCGACATATTCTGCTGCTCTATGATGACAACATCATCTTTCGAGAGTAAAAACTGATAACGATAATGACGTGAAATATTCGTGTTACGAGAAAAACGCTGTGTCCTAGACCACAAATAGCGGTATGTCACAAATTTCTGTGATTAGAAAACTGGATTTTTTCATGCAATGACTTTGTGTCAGGAAGTTTAAATGTTAAAGATATCCAAAGCGCAAAACTCGTGGAAACCATTGATACAGAAAACATGACTGGATTAAAGATATTGAAACATAAACACGAACTTGTATATTGGTTTAAAAATCGACTTACATACGCTTTTTATTTACACAAGCCCTTAGATTTTACCCATGACTGTCTTTTCTTGTTGATTAACAGAAAATGTCCCAATACCCCTAAAAGGGTCATTAAACAACAACTTCTTTTTTTTCTTTTTTTTTTTTTTATTTAGTTCACATGTGTTTTACATGGTAATTATATTTTCATCTTGCATAAATGCCTAAGTACCAACCCTATTATTTTCAACACTGTTTGAGTTTTCATTTTATTCTGTACTCATAATAATTGTGTTGCATACCAATGCATTTGCTTCATTTTATGGGGACTAAAAACCATCGTTTAGGAACCCAAATACATTTGGTGTAGAAAGTCCAACTGAAGAGAGCATTTCTACACGTTTTGTTTGTTTAGTTTCTAAAGCCGCAATTAGAGACATTTATTTTAGGATTTGAAAAATAATGTAAGATTCCTCATACCTTTGTATACATGATATAAGCTTATTATTACACTTGCATATATGAAGAACTCGTCACAAAATGGTTTCATATGAAATAAAATTTAAAAAATAAAATCCTCCCACCCGCCCCAATTTTTTCAAAAATTTGGATGAAAATCTACTAATTAATTTTAGTTGGCCTAAGTGAGAGAAAATAGATCAAATTGGTCCAACTAAACAAAGTGTGTTAAAACTTGTTTAAATATACCATATGTTTATGAGCCTTTCAGGAATACAATCAGAAACTGTCTGATTCTTTATCAGATTTTTATTGCCTTAAAAATTTATAAAAAAATATAATTTGGTGTTGATGGCAGCTCTTCAAAAGATGTGTCATGTGACTTAGTTGATTAGAGCCTTTAAAAGGTACAAGCACTTCTTTAAGATAGTATACATATAACTTAAACCTTTTAGAGCCTATAAAAGGTATGGCCACCCCCTTAAGATAGTATTACAAAACTTTTACATGCTATAAAAGGCAAAGGCATCTCTTTAAGATAGTACTGTAAATTCAGAAATTATTTCATGCATTTATTATGGCAATTTTTTATTTTGGACTAAAATGCGATTTAAAATTTTGAGATATTGAGAAAATTACGGTTTAATTCATACAAATCATTGTTATTAAAATGAGTTTAAATTTTGTAATTATAACCCTGCAGCATTTTGGCAATAATAAAACATCCCAATAATTTCTGAATTTACAGTAAGTTGACCTCAGAGGTATCTTTTATCAGTTTGTTCTTATTGACATATAGTCCTCGATCCCATTAAATCTCATTTACTCATGTACCAACATACATAGTAGTTAAAACTTACGTTTTTATAGATTATTACATGGCATTTTTCATATTGCCCTGGTATCAGCCCTAGACTCCCATATCAAGCCAGAGGGCTTTAGCCCGAGGGCTTGATATGGGTCGTGGGCTGATACCAGGGACCATATGAAAAATGACATGTAATAATCTATTTATCACATATTTTTAAGCAAGAGAAAACAAATAGCTTACACCAAATTATGTTTGATATTTCATCAAAAATCAAAAAGATATTTAACGAAAATAAAATAAAAAATGTATCACTGTGAGTTTAAAAAAGTTCGTATCACAGTAGGTAAACAACGTTTTGTGAAAAGTTTCAGAAATGATTAACAATAAATATATTAATTCTAAGAATTGCAAATATTAAACGACTTTAAAATGTTACATTACAAATGTTAAAAATGCTTAAGAAGAATCCTATATCGCTACTCATTCCAGTGTGGCGTCATATATTTTATAAATTCTTTATGACGTCAAAATTTTACGGGAACTTTTGTGATTTTCACTGTTGATTTCTACTTTTTTCTTCTACAGCAGATTCGTAACTTTCTAAATTTCTTTTCATTGTGTTCAACTTGTTTACAAATAGTCTTTGATTGACAGTTTACCGGAAGTTAAACTCGGGGGCTTGATATGGATTTCGAGGGCTGATATCGATATCGGCCCCGAGGGCTGATAACCAACCTTGACTTCCGGCTATTATTGGCCATGCAAAAACGTACATATCAGTACAAAATATGTGATAAATCATATTAAAAGTCAATCCCATTTAATCTCATTTACTCATGTACCAACATAGTTAAAACTTACAGTTATCATATCAAAAGTCAATATTAATACCTACTACAATATTTTCACCATTATAGTCTTCTCGTATCACTTTCTGTAGTCTTTCTTGCCTTAAATAAAAACAAAGAAGGCGGATTGTTATAATTAAATTTGGAAAAATGATATTTCTTCAAATTTAATGCATACATGTACAAATTCAATATAATAAAGAGCATATTGTATAAAGACATGTTGCATTTGACAAAGAAACATATCTGACAGAGAGCTTAAAGTCTGAGATCTGATATTGATTTGTACGCATGGATTGTATCATTATACATTGTTATAACTCTTGAGATGTTCTAAACAGAGATGGTTGTAGTTTGTTGATGCGGTTATTATACATGTTTCTCCTTTCCCTTTTTTTTTATATAGATTAAACTATGGGTTTTCCTGTTTGAATGATTTACACTAGCCATATTTGGGGCCTTTTACAGCTTGCTGTTCAGTATGAGCAACTTAGGCTCCATATTGAAAGCTGTACTTTATTCTATAATGGTTTACTTTTACAAATTGTGACTTGGATGGAGAGTTGCCTGCTAAAATAAACACACAAAAATAAAAGGAACAGCGCTTTTATTGCTGTTGTAGATCTTCATCTCAACGTATGTAAACATTGCATAACAAAAAATTTATAAATCCTTAATATAAACTTGTTTCATAAATTATACATGTATTTTTATGAATTAGGATATATTGGTTTTCTTGTTTGAATTGTTTCAAATTTTTCATGACAGTGCCTCTTGTAGCCAACTATACTGGCTGTACTATATACAATGGGGTTTTTCTAAAAGTTAAAAGCTATATAGTGGGTGGCCTTTAATTGCAATTATCCATTTCCTTGGAACTCTTGTGGATATCTGTCTCATTGGCAATAGCACCACATCTTCATTATTAATACTTTCAAATTGAAGGTGTATTATAGAGATTTGGCTTTCAGTCAGAAAAATATTAAAAGAAAATTGACTGGTTTATAAATACAGAAGCTTACATTTGCCATCCAAACAGATTAGTATAGACCATATCTATACCCCCATCCATAAAGCCAAAACTATTTGCTGGTGATACCTGAAAATTAAATGAAGCCATTATTAAGCCACCGAAACAACATAACATGATAGAAGCCATTGTTCAGCCATATAAAATGACACACAACGTTAACATTATATGATAAACGTCATAAGCCAATGAAACAACTCTTCGTCCAAGTCACAATTTGTAAAAGTAATCCATTATAGGTCAAAGTATGGTCTCAACATGAAGCCTTGGCTCACACCCAACAACAGGCTATAAAGGGCTCCAAATGACTAGTGTAAAACCATTCAAACAGGAAAACCAATGGTATAACCTTTATAAAAAGCAAGAAACACTTATCAACCACAACAACAACGAACAAACAAAATTAGAAAAATTGACAAATCTGGCAATATTGTTGCAAAAACTGGACTTATTTTACAGAATAGAAATATATGGCAATAGCCTTTTACCATGTTTAAAATAATAGTTTGTTCTCCTTTGTTGTCATAATAAGAAATATCTGTAAGATTTTATCTTGAACCATTTGTGGATAAGTTTGGGATTCATCCATGGGACAAAGGTATACATACCATCCCTTGCATATAATGTTAAAAAGGGACATAACTGAAGAACTGTAAAAGTGATGACATGATCTGATGCTACCCAAATTTGTACTGGATCTGAGTTTTGTGGCAATGACCATTGTGTACATGGGGTTGAAGTTTCATAACTTTGGTTGAGGCAAACTAAAGTTGGAGAAATCCATTTGTAACCGTGCATAACTCTAGAATGGTTGAAGTGACATCACCAAATTATTCAAACTTGATCTGAGTTTTGTGGTTAAAAGCTTGTGTATATCTTTCATAAAATTTAGTTGAGGCAAACTTCAGTTAGAAAACAAAAAAAGAAAATAAATATTTGTCCATTTGTAAAGGGGCATAACTCTAGAGCTGTAAAAGTGACACCACCAAAATTCAAACTTATAATGTAAGGAGCATTATGTTTATAAGTTTCATAACATTTGGTTAAGGCAAACTTCAGCAATATTTCCATTTGTAAAAAGACAATACTCTAAAATGGTAAACATGGTAAAAAGTGACACTACCAAAATTCAAAACTTTCTTTGTGACAAACTAAAGTTAGAGAATGGAAACCAATTTTGAGATGTACAGATGTACGTACAGACGGACAAGGGTAGAACTTAATGCCTTCTCCACTATTGGCCATTTCAGAATCTAAAGCATCATGGGTAATTTCATTGTTCTTACCCCAAAGTGAAAATAACGTTACGTCATTGGTTGAATTTCCATTGTTTATAACGTTTTAAACCAATCATAACACTTTGGTGTACACTTTTGAAAATATTACCAAGGATGCATTAGATTCTGAAACGGAGAATTGGGCAGGCATAAAAACCCCTGAACAACAGATTATGCATATATACTACTTGTTTGTATATATTACTTGTTGCATGTGTTATACCATGTTAAATATTTTATGAGGGCCTATAGGGAAATGTAAGGGAATTCTAATTGGGTTATGCTCTTTAAATAGAGGATATCATTATTCCCATTATTATCAAATAGTCTAGGCCATTAGGAAATTTAGCAAATCTTTTGATATTGTAACCATAGTAACACCTATTTTGAATCTAACCAGTGAACATACAACTTAATATTCTCAACTGGCATTACAAGTATTAAATAAGTTAAAAATAACTTACCAAAGCATCTGCTTCAGGTGCCCCTCGGAAAATATCTCCTGAAGAAATCTGAAATTTAATTATGTTTTTTTCTGTGGCATGATTAAATCAATAAAATCAATCAAATTTTAGAATTCTTTACAACTTTAGTATAATGAAGAAACAGCATGAGGAAATCCAAATAGCATACCCCTCTGCTTAGACAGACATTTAAGAAATATAGAATCCATCACTGCAACAAGTGTTACAACATTTCTGACCACATGGTGGGTGGGTCTCTTGAACTCTTCCTATATGAAGGTATATTCATATGTGCCACTGGCATGACTGGAATGAATCTGGTTTTTTTTATATATATATATGTCAAATATATCAATGGGGTGCAATTTTGCCGAGAAAATATATCAATAGGTAGTAATTGACCAATTTTGATATATCAATGGGTATAAAATACTATTTCATATAAATTAAAGTAAATTAAGAAATTAAAAAGTGTTTTTTAAATCCCGGCTGCACAACTGTACTCAAAATCACAAAATTGTAATAATATTTGTGTAGGGTATTTGTGTTATAAACATGCATATATTGCCTTTCACTACTGCAGCCTTCTTCTTCACCATCTTAGGTTTGATATCTCTCAAAAAATATGTCACTTTTATTTCACCTTTGCTATCCCTAACAGGGGGTTGGACCTCCAGACTTTGGTCACTTGACCCCAGTTCTAAACTTTCCATTTCTGAACTTAGTTCAAAACTTGGTCCCTTTTCCAATATGTCTACTCCTTTTTCACCAAGTTTATCCTTCTCAGAACTCTTCCCTTGAAGACTGGTACCATCAGTCATATTTTAAAGTGGGTACCAGAATCACTGAAAAAGATGCACAATATTGTATATTATATATGCTGTTTGAGTTAATTTTGTCCAATTTCCTAGAGGTGACTCAGAAATCAGTAATACTAGACTGACCTAGTTAAAATTGGTTCATTTGTTTTATATTTATTTCAAGATAATTTTATATTAGCGCGATGCAACGCGTCTTCTGATTGGCTGACATCGTTTTGTTTATCATCACATATACAATTTTTTTTTCATGGTTTACTCCTGTTTAAAACAGAATTTAGAATTAAATTATAAGAAATAACTGTAATATTCTTTCTGTCTATTCGAAATAACATAAAAAATGGTGCACACTTTAAAATAACACGCTACACAGTTTATTCAGTGTGCACCACATTTTTTATGTTGTTTCTTCATAGACAGAAAAACTATTAGTCATTCCTTGAATAAATATACATACAATATGTGTGAATTGTCAGAAAAAAACCAAATTTATTTGTAAAAGCTTTAGAAACTGGACATAGATAACGTAAATGTATTGTTTTTATCAGAGCTCCAGATAAGCTGCGTATTTGCGTGATTACGCAATAAAAATAATTAATCAAAGCGCTGTAAGCGCTGAAGGCAGTTAACCAAAAACCAAGGCAACCGTAATTATGAAAACTGTGGCAATGTTGCCTCAACATTAAACATTCATATATAGTACATTCATGTTTATCTAATGATTTATTTATTAAGGCAAATAATTTATATGTTATCATGGTTTCAAAAGCAATGCATATATCAATGTATATTTTTTATGGTGAGTCTGCAGTGGTACAAGTTCCCAATGATTGCAGTTGTTCTACTTGGTAGTTAACCTTGGTTTTATTTGACTGCTAGAAGTTCAATTTGACGTAGTATGAACATGTAATAGTATGAATGGACTGGTTTCCCTGGAAAGAAAACTGAGTGTGTGTTCTATAGTACAAAAGTTATGAGACACGAATCAGACAAATGTTCACTACAACAGGGATCAAAGATGAGGTCTGACTGACTTGCCCATAGTAAATGTAAATGATTTGTTATTTTGTCCCATACAAATGAATATATATAATTTAGGGGTAGGGATCTCAACGGTTTTCAAGTTCTCAAACAGGTAGGGGTAGGCAGAAGATTTAGGGGGCAGGGGGCCCGCCCCCCCTTTTGGGGAAAAAATTTGGTTGCTTATATAGGTAATCACTGAAGCATGACTGGAGCGGGCCCCTCTTAGGTCAGTCAGTGGGCCCCACTTATGAATATTTCTGGATCCGCCACTGGGGGTAGGGTGACCCTAGGGACTTCCCCTACATTTCATTTTATTTGTTATATTGTCCCATACATGAATCAGTGGTCTCGCTAGCCCAAAATAGAAGGGCGCCGCGCCCTTGGTGCCCTTAGCCGCGCCCTGGGTGCCTTCATCCGCGCCCTTCTGCCCTGACGTCTTTTTCCAAAATTATCTTGTGCCGTTTTGGTAAAATTTTGTTTCATCGATTTCTGATCTCCAAGTTAATTACATATGACACCTGTGTGATTGCCCCCAGGCTAATCATGTCATTACAATCAATTACAATGATAAAGACTTCAAAGGTGTTAATAACTAGGTAATTTAATTAGGACAATGTATCTTTTTGTCATACTTTTGATGAATGTGTCAGCGAGTGTGTTTAGCTTGGGTCGGCATTTTCGATCTCCAAGTCACAATGGAAGAGCGTATATAAATGAAGACTTTCATGACTTTAGAATTGAATTTAAGTCATCAAAATAAAACTGCCTTTACAGAAATGCCTTCCATCTCAACTTGTTAGCGACAAGCACAGTTTTTAATTAACCCAAACGTGATGGAAATTGATTTTGGAGTTACTTCCCCTGTTTTAGCTTATTACAAATTTGTGCTCTAAAAATATTATCTAGTATCAAAAAAAGGAATAAATTACCAATTGAATATATAATAACATAATAATGTTACCTTAAAGATATTAACTGTCTTTGAACATATTAAAAAATATATATTGCAATTTCTACTTGATAATTATACTTTTAGCAATCCATGTTCTAAACATTGTTAAATTAGTAATGTTCTCAGTTTCAAAGTAGATGATGTATTAAAAGCTATAATTCCTATATAGATAAAAAAAACACATATTCTTTGATAATGGGTAGAGTGAACACATGGTGAAGTTAAACTGTAAAAACATAATATGTTGATGAAGATGTACTATATCATTCATTACTACACAAACAATGAAATAAAGACTATAGTTGAAAAGCATCTTTATTTAAAAAAAAAAACATATACAGTAAAAAAAAAAAAGAGATTCGTTAACTCGTGATACACACAGAAACGTAGACACAAAAATGAGCAGTGCCTTTTCTTATCATAAAAAGTGCCCTGCCCTCCACTGGCACCCTGCCCCTTTTGATTTCTAGCTAGAGCACTGTGAATATATATAATTTAGGGGTGGGGATCTCATTGGTTTCCAAGTTCTCAAACAGGAAGGGTAGGGTGACCCAAGGCACTCCCCCAATATTTCATTTAATTAGTTATATTGATCCATACATGAATATATATTGTTTTGGTGTGGGGATCTCGACCGTTTCCAAGTTCTCAAACAGGAGGGTTGGGATGACCACAGGGACTTCCCTTATATTTCATTTGATTTGTTATATTGTCCCATACATGAGTATATATGGTTTAGGGGTATGGATCTTGACCATTTCCAAGTTCTCAAACAGGAGCGTGAACAGTGACCTCAGGGACTCCCCCTATCTTTCATCTGATTTGTTTTATTGTTATACATGAATATATATGGTTTAGGGATGGGGATCTCGACCATTTTTAAATTCTAAAACAGGAGGGGTGAGGTGACCCCTAGCGACTCTTCCTATATTTCATTTGATTTTTCATATTGTCACAAACATGAATATATATGGTTAAGGGGTGTGGATCTCGACCGTTTCCAAGTTCTGAAACAGGGAGGGTGGGGTAACTCCAGGGACTCCCCCTATATTTCATTTTTTATTTATTATATTTTCCTATACTTGAATATATGCAAGGGCGGATTTAGACGGGGGAGGGTTGCGGGCTTGCACCCCCCCCCCTTAAATTTGCAAAGCATGGGTTGTTTCTCAGCTTAATAAAGAAAATTCCGATAATTTTACCTCAATTTTTTTTTAGCCTCGCTTAGGGGTAGGGAGCTCGACCGTTTCCACAGTGGCGGATCCAGGGGGTTCCGGGGGTTGGAACCCCTCCCTTTTTTTGGCCGATCAATGCATTTGAATGGGAGCATATAGTTGGAACCACCCCCCCCCCCCCCCCCCTTTACTCTGGGTTGGGAACCCCCCTTTTTAAAATGGCTGGATCCGCCATTGTTCCAAATTATCAAACAGGAGGGGGTAGAGTGGCCTAAAGAATGCCATCATATGATTTACTTACATTAAGGTATATATAATATAGTTGCATTATTTGTGAAACTAAAGAATGAAACTTTCAGCTACCTTAATTGACCCTTCAAAATTGAGAAAAAAAACAAATAGCCCCTCGAAATTGCAGTAATATGTTTACACTTTAAAAGCATCTCACATGCATTATCATGATTTATCATTTATAAAGAAAATTTAGACTGTGACCATGAACATGTATATTGTTAGATATACTGTTCCCAGCTGTCACGTTGTATTGGATTTTTAAATTAAAATGTATCAAAAAGTAATTTTTAGTTTTTGAATAAAATATGTTTCTGCTGTTTCTTTCTTTTACATATATCTTTTGGTTTACAATACTAGTGTTTATATTCATTTACCATGCATAGATGTATTTTTTCACCTGCTTGGATTTATTTTGTAAATGATCGTCAAACCCGGTGTCATATGGTATTTTGAACCCCCTAAAAATTGAACCCGGGGTCAAAATACCTTGCGGTAAAATGACCCCGGGGTCATTATACCGCATGGTATTTTGACCCCGGGGTCATTTTTCACATATGGTATTTTGAACCCCCCTGCGGTATATTGAACCCCCTGTTTTTGATAAATAGTATTGCAGATAATCTAATTTACAATTTATTGGCTATCTTTTTTTTTTTAATTTGAGGTTTTAAGTAGGGGGTTCAATATACCGCAGGGGGGGTCAAAATACCATGGTTAAGCAAAATTTTCAAAATATCTTTTCCAGCATGTTTAAAACATACAAACCACTTATTGGAGTATTATAACTATGTTAAGGAGTTAGAATAGCTTGAATTTTTGAAATTCAAGGTCTATAGTAGGGGGTTCAATATACCGCAGCGGGGTCAAAATACCATGGCTAAGTAAAATTTTCAAAATATCTTTTCCAGTTATTAAATACATACAAACTACTTATTGGAGAAATATAACTATGTTAAGGATTTAGAATAGCTTGAATTTTTGAAATTCAAGGTCTATAGTAGGGGTTCAATATACCGCAGGGGGTTCAAAATACCATGGCTAAGTAAAATTTTCAAAATATCTTTTCCAGTATATTAAATACATACAAACTACTTATTGGAGTATTATAACTATGTTAAGGAGTTAGAATAGCTTGAACTTTTGAAATTCAAGGTCTATAGTAGGGGGTTCAATATACCGCAGGGGGGTCAAAATACCATGGCTAAGTAAAATTTTCAAAATATCTTTTCCAGTTTATTAAATACATACAAACTACTTATTGAAGTATTATAACTATGTTAAGGAGTTAGAATAGCTTGAATTTTTGAAATTCAAGGTCTATAGTAGGGGGTTCAATATACCGCAGGGGGGTCAAAATACCATGGCTAAGTAAAATTTTCAAAATATCTTTTCCAGTTTATTAAATACATACAAACTACTTATTTAGTATTATAACTATGTTAAGGAGTTAGAATAGCTTGAATTTTTGAAATTCAAGGTCTATAGTAGGGGGTTCAATATACCGCAGGGGGGTCAAAATACCATGGCTAAGTAAAATTTTCAAAATATCTTTTTCAGTATATTAAATACATACAAACTACTTACTGGAGTATTATAACTATGTTAAGGAGTTAGAATAGCTTGAATTTTTGAAATTCAAGGTCTATAGTAGGGGGTTCAATATACCGCAGGGGGGTCAAAATACCATGGCTAAGTAAAATTTTCAAAATATCTTTTCCAGTTTATTAAATACATACAAACTACTTATTGGAGTATTATAACTATGTTAAGAGTTAGAATAGCTTGAATTTTTGAAATTCAAGGTCTATAGTAGGGGGTTCAATATACCGCAGGGGGTCAAAATACCATGGCTAAGTAAAATTTTCAAAATATCTTTTCCAGTTTATTAAATACATACAAACTACTTATTGGAGTATTTTAACTATGTTAAGGAGTTATAATAGCTTGAATTTTTGAAATTCAAAGTCTATAGTAGGGGGTTCAATATACTGCAGGGGGGTCAAAATACCATGGCTAAGTAAAATTTTCAAAATATCTTTTTCAGTATATTAAATACATACAAACTACTTACTGGAGTATTATAACTATGTAAATGAGTTAGAATAGCTTGAATTTTTGAAATTCAAAGTCTAAAGAAGGGGTTCAATATACCGCAGGGGGGTCAAAATACCATGGCTAAGTAAAATTTTCAAAAACATCTTTTTCAGTATATCAAATATATACAAACTACTTATTGCAGTATTATAACTATGTTAAGGAGTTAGAATAGCTTGAATTTTTGACATTCAAGATCTATAGTAGGGGGTTCAATATACCGCAGGGGGGTCAAAATACCATGGCTAAGTAAAATTATCAAAATATCTTTTAAAGTATATTAAATACATACAAACTACTTATTGGAGTATTATAACTATGTTAAGGAGTTAGAATAGCTTGAATTTTTGAAAATCAAGGTCTATAGTAGGGGGTTCAATATACCGCAGGGGGGTCAAAATACCATGGCTAAGTAAAATTTTCAAAATATCTTTTCCAGTTTATTAAATACATACAAACTTCTTATTGGAGTATTATAACTATGTTAAGGAGTTTGAATAGCTTGAATTTTTGAAATTCAAGGTCTATAGTAGGGGGTTCAATATACCGCAGGGGGGTCAAAATACCATGGCTAAGTAAAATTTTCAAAATATCTTTTCCAGTTTATTAAATACATACAAACTACTTATTGGAGTATTATAAACTATGATAAGGAGTTAGAATAGCTTGAGTTTTTGAAATTCAAGGTCTATAGTAGGGGGTTCAATATACCGCAGGGGGGTCAAAATACCATGGCTAAGTAAAATTTTCAAAACATCTTTTCCAGTATATCAAATATATACAAACTACTTATTGGAGTATTATAACTATGTTAAATAGTTAGAATAGCTTGAATTTTTGAAATTCAAGGTCTATAGTAGGGGGTTCAATATACCGCAGGGGGGTCAAAATACCATGGCTAAGTAAAATTTTCAAAATATCTTTTCCAGTTTATTAAATACATACAAACTACTTATTGGAGTATTATAACTATGTTAAAAAGTTATAATAGCTTGAATTTTTGAAATTCAAAGTCTATAGTAGGGGGTTCAATATACCGCAGGGGGGTCAAAATACCATGGCTAAGTAAAATTTTCAAAATATCTTTTCCAGTTTATTAAATACATACAAACTACTTATTGGAGTATTATAACTATGTTAAGGAGTTAGAATAGCTTGAATTTTTGAAATTCAAGGTCTATAGTAGGGGGTTCAATATATCGCAGGGGGGTCAAAATACCATGGCTAAGTAAAATTTTCAAAATATCTTTTCCAGTATATCAAATACATACAAACTTCTTATTGGAGTATTAAATCTATGTAAATGAGTTAGAATAGCTTGAATTTTTGAAATTCAAAGTCTAAAGAAGGGGTTCAATATACCGCAGGGGGGTCAAAATACCATGGCTAAGTAAAATTTTCAAAACATCTTTTTCAGTATATCAAATATATACAAACTACTTATTGCAGTATTATAACTATGTTAAGGAGTTAGAATAGCTTGAATTTTTGACATTCAAGATCTATAGTAGGGGGTTCAATATACCGCAGGGGGGTCAAAATACCATGGCTAAGTAAAATTATCAAAATATCTTTTAAAGTATATTAAATACATACAAACTACTTATTGGAGTATTATAACTATGTTAAGGAGTTAGAATAGCTTGAATTTTTGAAAATCAAGGTCTATAGTAGGGGGTTCAATATACCGCAGGGGGGTCAAAATACCATGGCTAAGTAAAATTTTCAAAATATCTTTTCCAGTTTATTAAATACATACAAACTTCTTATTGGAGTATTAAAACTATGTTAAGGAGTTTGAATAGCTTGAATTTTTGAAATTCAAGGTCTATAGTAGGGGGTTCAATATACCGCAGGGGGGTCAAAATACCAGGTGGCTAAGTAAAATTTTCAAAATATCTTTTCCAGTTTATTAAATACATACAAACTACTTATTGGAGTATTATAACTATGTAAAGGAGTTAGAATAGCTTGAATTTTTGAAATTCAAGGTCTATAGTAGGGTGTTCAATATACCGCAGGGGGGTCAAAATACCATGGCTAAGTAAAATTTTCAAAATATCTTTTCCAGTATATTAAATACATACAAACTACTTATTGGAGTATTATTACAATGTTTAAAGTTAGAATTGCTAGAATTTAAAAAAAATTAAGGTCTATAGTAGGGGTTTCAATATACCATGGTAGGGGGGGTCAAAATACCATGGCAAAGTAAAATGTTTAAAACATCTTTTTCATCATGTTCAATACATACTAACTACTTATTGGAGTATTATAACTATGTTTAAGGAGTTAAAATAGCTTGAATTTTTGAAATTAAAGGTCTATAGTAGGGGGTTCAATATACCACAGGGGGGTCAAAATACCATGGCGAGGGATGTATTAAACTTGTTGGAAAAGATATTTGAAAATTTTACTTTGCCATGGTATTTTGACCCCCCTGTGGTATATTGAACCCGCTACTATAGGCCTTTAATTTCAGAAATTCTGGCAATTCTTACTCTTTTATGTAGTAAGAATACACAAATAAGTAGTTTGTATGTATTTAACTTGCTGGAAAAGATATTTTGAAAATTTTACTTTGCCATGGTATTTTGACCCTCTGCGATCGATATATTCAACCCCTTACTCTAGACAATTCAAAAAATTTTGGCAATTTTAACTCTTATTTGAAGTTAATATACACAAATAAGCAGTTTGTATGTATTGAACTTGCTGAAAGAGTTATTTTGAAAATTTTACTTTGCCATGGTATTTTGACCCCCTGCGGTATATTGAACCCCTTACTCTAGACCTTTAATTAAAAAAATTCTGGCAATTCTAACTTTTTTTATATAGTTAGAATACACAAATAAGTAGTTTGTATGTATTAAACTTGCTGGAATAGTTATTTTGAAAATTTTACTTTGCCATGGTATTTTGACACCCTGCGATATATTTTGAACCCCTTACTCTATAGACAATTCACGGTTCCGATATAAAAATAACTGGCCAATCAGAACGTTGATTTTAATTAGATGCACAGGTCAAAAGTTCGCCGCCATCTTTGTCCCACAAACAAACGCATTTACCGTTGTGGGAAAGGATAAACAAACGATTATTTTCTTGTATGTTCTCATCAAAATGGTTGTCCGATGTGCATGGGGAACGTGTAATAATGACGAGAGATATCCAGAGCGAATGCAAGGCCATAAATTTATTCCTTTTCCAAAACCTAAACGTGATTTAGAGAAATGTCGCCGTTGGATCAAGGCCTGTGGACGACCCCACGATCAGCTGAACGTTGACCGCATTAATAAACACAAAGCTGTTTGTTCCAAAGTAAATATATTTTTATTACTTGTTTGTTTTGTAATATAATGTATATATCGATTTTATTTATAGTAGTTAGCACCTGTGTTCTTGTCAACATACGGATTTACGTGTACAACATGTTGTGTATCAGTCTGGAATGTACACAAACATGTGTACAGGTGAAGGGGCATGTCAGTCACAATGTAAACTGGTATGAGAAAATTGCTGAAAAATACTGGAGCTTTGTCAGCAAATGGTGATTATGTTCAACATGAACTTATTTCATTGTGACTATTCCACTATGAATGAAAAGGCCAACACACTTCCTATAAAAAGGGGGCATATACATTGTACAAGTAAGGTATCTCAGTTTTCCTGTTTATGGAAGGACTCAACATGTATTTTTAGTGTTGTAAAGCAAGTTTCTGATTAATGTTTTACTATAATTCAACCTTTCAGTAATTACTCCTCAGTCCTGACATCATCTATAAAATGATTGTTTATGTCAGACAAATGCAAGAAAACAAGAAACTGTTTTATGTTAAACTATGCCCAGCTGTATTTATGTCTTTTGTGAGTCGAAGAATACACTCTACATTCTCTGGTTCCTGATTATATTTGTTGTTGTCATATGGGGGTGGGTGAGTAATATACATTTGGATGTCCTTGCTTTCTATTTTAACATGTACACACAATACTGAAATATTTCATAGTTGTATTTTATCTAATAAATAACATATTGTTGCAGCATTTTATTGGTGAAAATGGTCCCAATGATCAGTACCCAGATCCCATACAGGCAGATGGTTCCGCAATGAAGCCCAGTAGGAAAATAAAGAGGAGAGGAAGCCCTGCAAAAAGCAACAAAAGAAAACTGAAGCTGGTTTTTCCTGACAATGTACAGTGAGTATTATATAGTGAAATAAGTTTATTCAATATTCGCTTTTGCACCACGAGCACTTCACATATTTGTTAACTTGTGATTTATCTGATCCAACTATAGTGTGTCTATTCATGTTATACAAATATAAAATTTATGATACTGCATAAATTGGGAATATACAATGCTTCGAATTCAATATGTTTTTATTTATTGACCACAATTTAATGCATAATTTTTTTTTAACTTCTCTTTGTTCATTACAACTACAATTAATTTTGTCTGCTTATAATTAGTACATGTAAATGTAGTGAAAACAGATATTTTTTTCTTTTAGAGAAGATCATAAACAGGATCAGCCTTCAACATCCCATATCGATGACTTAAATAAATCCTCACAAACTGATGAACAATGTAAGTAATTATTGTCCAACATTTTCATACAGATGGTAAATCTATTTGCTTTTTTAGCCCTTCAATAAATGGCTTGGCGAAATCTCGAAAAAAGGATGCAAGCGTATTGAGCATATCATTCATGAATACAATGTCTGGTATTATCCGTTCAGTATGTAAATCACATTGTGTAAACACAATAAATTCACTAAAGTCACACCCTGTTATCATGAGTTGTCCTTGTATCTGAGCGTAATACTCATGATCTTTTCTTAATTTCAGTTGTCCGCCATCATTTTCTAAATAAAAATCTCTTATCTCTTCACTTGCTTGAATTAACTTCATGTTTCTTGCTGTGTAAGGGCATTTGATTTCGACTATCCCACTCTGTCCATTGTCACACAATATGCCATCAGGGGAAGCACCAAGAAACATGAAGTTTTTGTTAACTACTAGACCACATTCATGAAAATGTCTATCCTTGTACTCTATGAGATATTTTGCTTTGGCTGATTTTTCATGTCGCTTCCCATAGTCAAGTGGAGCTGCACTTATTTGTTTTGAATTAAAAATACTTGTCAAAAATTTGTCTGATGGGGCAGATTTTCTTTTTAACACTCTGCCAAAATTTGATGACATAAGACGATACTGCCTAGCCTCAAACCACTCCTTACAGTGGGATTGTTGTCTTGTGTTGAGTTCTAATGCTTGATTGTCGAAATCGGCATAATCATTATTAAGAATGGTAAATTCATGAGGAAGATGTACAGGAGACATATTTAACACGGACATATTTCCACAACCAATGGACTCAGCAACAGCATTCTTTTTCAAATTTCTGGTCTGAAAAATAATAAATAAATGATTGCACTATTACTGTATATCATTATTCATACATGTTTATGTATCATATATTAATTTTTGCAATATCTTTATTTCAGGGTTGTCTCCACTGGATTTACTTGCAGCATCTATAGAATGCCATGAACTTAAAAATGAACTTATTTTAAGGAATGAGGAAATAAGAAACCTTAAGGAATCTGTAGTCGTCCTAAAGGAAGAAAATAAAACACTGAAAGAACAGTTAGCCGAAAGAAGCAGATTTGGCATAGAAAGTGTTAGAGTCAAAGAAGAAAAAATTAAGGGGCTGTTCAAGTACTACACAGCGATAACATATGTTCGATTCTTGGCATTATTTTCTTTTTTAATTCCACCAGACTTCTCCCTCGAGTATGAGAAAGGCAGGACAGATTTGAAAAAATTGTCTCAAATTGATTGTCTTTTTCTTGTTTTAGTCCGTCTTCGACACAACTTCGGGCTCAAGGATATAGCCATGAGATTTGAAATCAGTACACAATCTGCAAGCAGCCTATTCAATACATGGATTGATCACATGTATTTAAAGTTTGGCACATTATCAATTTGGCCGCATAGGAATGCTATTATAGAAAAAATGCCAAAGGAATACAGAAAAGATTTTCCTAAGTCACTGGTTATAGTTGATGGTACAGAATTTAAGACACAATCACCATGCGCCCTTGGAATTCAGAGTCAGTTGTATAGTGATTACAAATCAAACACAACATTGAAAGCCCTTATAGGATGTGATCCGAGTGGTTCTGTTATATTTATTTCCGAGTTGTTTACTGGATCCATTTCAGATAAGGCTATAACTGAACAAAGTGGATTTTATGAACTTTTAAGTTCCTTGAAGGCAAAAGGTATAATAGAAGAGGGTGATGCAGTTATGGCCGACAAAGGGTTTACAATAGAAAAGGAACTGAAAAATATTGGTTTAAAGTTGAATATTCCACCATTTGGTGCCAGCGGAGCACAAATGTCAGCTGCTGATACCAGACAGACACTTAAAATTGCAAAGCATCGTGTTCATATAGAAAGACTAATTGCAAAAATTAAAATCTTTCAAATTTTATCAAATGTTATTCCAACAAATATATTTCAAAGTATTAACAAGATTTGGTCTGTCTGTTCCTTTCTAACATTATTTCAGGACATTTTCGTCACAGACAAATCTAATTAATGTTTAAATGTGCATTTTTGTCTGATTTAAGTTCTTTCTTTCTAGTTATGTTGTAATATGTTTCTTGATTGGTGCTTTTACATACATGAACATATATATGTAATAATAAAAATGTCCCCAGTTATATTGTCCAGTACATTATTGTGATTTAAATCATCAGATACACAGAGTCCAAATAAAGGCAGACAAAACAAGGGAGGAATAAATAAAAGGAGAAACAACCCAACGATGGAATATATGAACGTAAATATACCTGATATGACAAAAAAGATCCTATTTGGACATTTCCAAGAGGTGTGTCAATCATTGGGGTGTTGCTGGATATCATGTACTGAAGGGGTGTTCCGTCTAAGTTTTTCAGTATTTGAATGTCCCTTTCAGTAACTTCTGGTAATCTAAAAGAGAAGCAAAAATTACAATATGAAAGCAATAGTAATCCTGCATTTTTACCTACAGCATTTACAATATACTATATTAATGTATTGCACTCTGAAAATATTTTTATGACAGGAAAAGGTTAAAAATGATTTGTTACATGTATTAAATTCACATCATGATGTGTGTGGAATAAATGTCTATGAGACAAGAATGCACAAAATAGCATTCATCATTTTTAACAACTTTAAAACAAAATGTTAAAGCTTACTTTTCCTCTGTGTCTATATGACATAATACAGGTCGCCTCTTTCTATTTTCCAGGGGTCTTGCAACTACCAAGTGGTTTACAGGTACAGGGTTTATTTTTGTCCCTCGGGGCACATGCCACTGTTGTGGAATACTTGTGCAACTTTGTTGATCAGGCACTCGTGAAAAGTTGTGCAACTTTAACCCCTGCAGGGACTTAATCAAGCCTACTATGTGAGAGCAATGCCCATTTAGTCTGAAATAAATAAAATTAGTTATAAGAAAAATTTATACACTCGAATAGTGCACAAACAAATGGGGAGGAGGGTCTTGTACTTTATTTTTACATCAACATTTTTATGTTCCAATGGTTTCAAAATATTCTTGTCCAATATAATCTGGTTGAACAAAATCATGGTCAGAAAAATATAATTTCAACCAAAATAGATATTTATCCAAAAAATATTTCCAAGAAACTACAAGACCGATTTTTATAAAATAAATACCAAAAGATGTAGAAATGATTTAAGTTTTATTGTTTAATTAGCCTTAATTTTATTATGCTCATTTTCTGATGAGAACACAAATGATTTTTTTTTACGATTTTATTTTGGTTAGAATGCATAGCAAACTTTTTCAGAAATATTTGTCTATGTGTTTATCTCATCGGAAAATAAAAATTGAGCATGAATAAAATAACAACCAAATAAACAATAAAACTCGAAACAATTTAACAACTTTTGGTATTTGTTTTATAAAAATCGGCCTTGTAGTTACTTGTCAATATTTTTTTGAAAAATATCAATTTTGGTTGAAGTGATACCAGGACAATTTTTGAGTCAGTGGAACTCAATCTTGTCCCGTATCTACTTATTTTATGAATTCCATTATTTTAATAACAAATTGTTATGATCTGTTATCCAAGACAAATCCGTTTAGACACAATTAATTAAGCCATTATCGTTTGTCAGCCGGGGTGTGTAAAACTGTGTAAGATAAGCCTGGTAACTGACACGCACACACGTGCACCATGTGTACGTTGATTGGGAATTGCCGCTGCGAAAGATCACTATCATTGACCAGAATTCATAAATTATACAAAATAAATATATACTAACCCAGCTTTACAAGTGCAGTAAGATTCAGTAAGTTTCTGTTGCCCGATTTCAATGTGAAGACTGTGTGGCGAATCATTTTTCCTCATAGACCGCCAACATCTTGCATCTACCCGTACGGCACCATTTACTTCAGATATTCTCAAATCATGGATATATCCTTGGGTAAAATAATTGAGACCCTTTGCTAATGCCTTCTTGGATACGGATTCACTCTCTGGCAGGTAAGAAATAGCGATGGTTTCGGGAATTTTTTCAAGAGAATCGTTGGTGATGTTGGTAGGATTACGATGCTGAGCCGCCATTTTGAAAGAAGCTTGGGGTTCTTAGAAACAATTACTAGGGGGGCGTGGCTTAATCTCTTATCTCGGAACCATGAATTCAAAAAATTCTGACAATTTTAACTCTTATATGTTGTTAATATACACCAACAAGTAGTTTGTATGTATTACACTTGATGGAAAAGATATTTTGAAAATTTTACTTTGCCATGGTATTTTGACCCCCTGCGGTATATTGAACCCCTTACTCTAGATCTTTAATTAAAAAAATTCTGGCAATTCTAACTTTTTTATATAGTTAGAATACACAAATAAGCAGTTTGTATGTTTTTAACTTGCTGGAAAAGTTATTTTGAAAATTTTACTTTGCCATGGTATTTTGACCCCCTTGCAGTATATTGAACCCCCTACTCTAGGCCTTTAATTTCAGAAATTCTGGCAATTCGAACTCTTTTATGTAGTTAGAATACACAAATAAGTAGTTTGTATGTATTTAACTTGCTGGAAAAGATATTTTGAAAATTTTACTTTGCCATGGTATTTTGACCCCCTGCGGTATATTGAACCCCTTACTCTAGACCTTTAATTAAAAAAATTCTGGCAATTCTAACTTTTTTTATATAGTTAGAATACACAAATAAGCAGTTTGTATGTATTAAACTTGCTGGAATAGTTATTTTGAAAATTTTACTTTGCCATGGTATTTTGACCCCCCTGCAGTATATTGAACCCCCTACTCTAGGACTTTGATTTCAGAAATTCTGGCAATTCTAACTCTTTTATGTAGTTAAAATACACCAATAAGTAGTTTGTATGTATTAAACTTGTTGGAAAAGATATTTTGAAAATTTTACTTTGCCATGGTATTTTGACCCCCCTGCAGTATATTGTACCCCCTACTCTAGACCTTTATTTTCCAAAAATGTGGCAATTCTTACTCTTTTATGTAGTAAGAATACACCAATAAGTAGTTTGTATGTATTTAACTTGCTGGAAAAGATATTTTGAAAATTTAACTTTGCCATGGTATTTTGACCCCCCTGCGGTATATTGAACCCCCTACTCTAGACCTTTAATATCCAAAAATCTGGCAATTCTTACTCTACTATGTAGTTAGAATTCACCAATAAGTAGTTTGTATGTATTTGACTTGCTGGAAAAGATGATTTTAAAATTTTACTTTGCCATGGTATTTTGACCCCCTGCGATATATTTTGACCCCCTGCGATATATTTTGAACCCCTTACTCTAGACAATTCAAAAAATTCTGACAATTTTAACTCTTTTATGTAGTTAAAATACACCAATAAGTAGTTTGTATGTATTAAACTTGTTGGAAAAGATATTTTGAAAATTTTACTTTGCCATGGTATTTTGACCCCCCTGCAGTATATTGAACCCCTTACTCTAGATCTTTAATTAAAAAAATTCTGGCAATTCTAACTGTTTTATATAGTTAGAATACACAAATAAGCAGTTTGTATGTATTTAACTTGCTGGAAAAGTTATTTTGAAAATTTTACTTTGCCATGGTATTTTGACCCCCTTGCAGTATATTGAACCCCCTACTCTAGGCCTTTAATTTCAGAAATTCTGGCAATTCGAACTCTTTTATGTAGTTAGAATACACAAATAAGTAGTTTGTATGTATTTAACTTGCTGGAAAAGATATTTTGAAAATTTTACTTTGCCATGGTATTTTGACCCCCTGCGGTATATTGAACCCCTTACTCTAGACCTTTAATTAAAAAAATTCTGGCAATTCTAACTTTTTTTATATAGTTAGAATACACAAATAAGCAGTTTGTATGTATTAAACTTGCTGGAATAGTTATTTTGAAAATTTTACTTTGCCATGGTATTTTGACCCCCCTGCAGTATATTGAACCCCCTACTCTAGGACTTTGATTTCAGAAATTCTGGCAATTCTAACTCTTTTATGTAGTTAAAATACACCAATAAGTAGTTTGTATGTATTAAACTTGTTGGAAAAGATATTTTTAAAATTTTACTTTGCCATGGTATTTTGACCCCCTGCGATATATTTAGTAGTCTATAGTAGGGGGTTCAATATACCGCAGGGGGTCAAAATACCATGGCTAAGTAAAATTTTCAAAATATCTTTTCCAGTTTATTAAATACATACAAACTTCTTATTGGAGTATTATAACTATGTTAAGGAGTTTGAATAGCTTGAATTTTTGAAATTCAAGGTCTATAGTAGGGGGTTCAATATACCGCAGGGGGGTCAAAATACCATGGCTAAGTAAAATTTTCAAAATATCTTTTCCAGTTTATTAAATACATACAAACTACTTATTGGAGTATTATAACTATGTTAAGGAGTTAGAATAGCTTGAATTTTTGAAATTCAAGGTCTATAGTAGGGTGTTCAATATACTGCAGGGGGTCAAAATACCATGGCTAAGTAAAATTTTCAAAATATCTTTTCCAGTATATTAAATACATACAAACTACTTATTGGAGTATTATTACAATGTTTAAAGTTAGAATTGCTAGAATTTAAAAAAAATTAAGGTCTATAGTAGGGGTTTCAATATACCATGGTAGGGGGGGTCAAAATACCATGGCAAAGTAAAATGTTTAAAACATCTTTTTCATCATGTTCAATACATACTAACTACTTATTGGAGTATTATAACTATGTTTAAGGAGTTAAAATAGCTTGAATTTTTGAAATTAAAGGTCTATAGTAGGGGGTTCAATATACCACAGGGGGGTCAAAATACCATGGCGAGGGATGTATTAAACTTGTTGGAAAAGATATTTGAAAATTTTACTTTGCCATGGTATTTTGACCCCCCTGTGGTATATTGAACCCGCTACTATAGGCCTTTAATTTCAGAAATTAGTTAGAATTCACCAATAAGTAGTTTGTATGTATTTGACTTGCTGGAAAAGATCATTTTAAAATTTTACTTTGCCATGGTATTTTGACCCCCTGCGATATATTTTGAACCCCTTACTCTAGACAATTCAAAAAATTCTGACAATTTTAACTCTTATATGTTGTTAATATACACCAACAAGTAGTTTGTATGTATTAAACTTGATGGAAAAGATATTTTGAAAATTTTACTTTGCCATGGTATTTTGACCCCCTGCGGTATATTGAACCCCTTACTCTAGATCTTTAATTAAAAAAATTCTGGCAATTCTAACTTTTTTATATAGTTAGAATACACAAATAAGCAGTTTGTATGTATTTAACTTGCTGGAAAAGTTATTTTGAAAATTTTACTTTGCCATGGTATTTTGACCCCCTTGCAGTATATTGAACCCCTACTCTAGGCCTTTAATTTCAGAAATTCTGGCAATTCGAACCCTTTTATGTAGTTAGAATACACCTTTAGTAGTTTGTATGTATTTAACTTGCTGGAAAAGATATTTTGAAAATTTTACTTTGCCATGGTATTTTGACCCCCCTGCGGTATACTGAACCCCCTACTCTAGGCCTTTAATTTCCAAAAATTTGGCAATTCTAACTTTTTTATGTAGTTAGAATTCACCAATAAGTAGTTTGTATGTATTTAACTTGCTGGAAAAGATATTTTTAAAATTTTACTTTGCCATGGTATTTGACCCCTCCCCCTTTTTTTGCCATGGAAAATCAAAACTACCCTTATATATATATATGCATATGTTATAATTACAAATTATTATAGCATTCAAGCTACATATGGTCTAGTTATAATGTGTCAATAAGTATTTTGAATGACATTTTGTTGGTAAAGACTTCAGAGCACTTATACCAAGCAAAGATATTTCTTTTAATTAAGCATGGAAAATGTATCTCCCCTTCTTGTATGAATGATTTTTTAATCTATGATAAGCTTTAGAATAATGTAAAATGTTCTAATATTCATCTAGGATGAAAAAAACAGGGGGGTTCAATTTACCATGGGGGTTCAATTTTCCATACAGGGGGGGTTCAATTTACCATGGGGGGGTTCAATTTACCATAGCGGTATTTTGACCCCGGTGTCATATGGTATTTTGAACCCCCTAAAAAGTGAACCCGGGGTCAAAATACCATGCGGTAAAATGACCCCGGGGTCATTATACCGCATGGTATTTTGACCCCGGGGTCATTTTTCACATATGGTATTTTGAACCCCCCTGCGGTATATTGAACCCCCCTGTTTTTGATAAATAGTATTGCAGATAATCTAATTTACATTTTATGGGCTATCATTTTTTCTATTTTGTGGTTTTAAGTAGGGGGTTCAATATACCGCAGGGGGTCAAAATACCATGGCTAAGCAAATTTTTTAAAATATCTTTTCCAGCATGTTTAACACATACAAACTACTTATTGGAGTAATATAACTATGTTAAGGATTTAGAATAGCTTGAATTTTTGAAATTCAAGGTCTATAGTAGGGGGTTCAATATACCGCAGGGGGTTCAAAATACCATGGCTACGCAAAATTTTCAAAATATCTTTTCCAGTATATAAAATACATACAAACGACTTATTGAAGTATTATAACTATGTTAAGGAGTTAGAATAGCTTGAATTTTTGAAATTCAAGGTCTATAGTAGGGGGTTCAATATACCGCAGGGGGGTCAAAATACCATGGCTAAGTAAAATTTTCAAAATATCTTTTCCAGTTTATTAAATACATACAAACTACTTATTGAAGTATTATAACTATGTGAAGGAGTTAGAATAGCTTGAATTTTTGAAATTCAAGGTCTATAGTAGGGGGTTCAATATACCGCAGGGGGGTCAAAATACCATGGCTAAGTAAAATTTTCAAAATATCTTTTTCAGTATATCAAATACATACAAACTACTTATTGGAGTATTATAACTATGTTAAGGAGTTAGAATAGCTTGAATTTTTGAAATTCAAGGTCTATAGTAGGGGGTTCAATATACCGCAGGGGGGTCAAAATACCATGGCTAAGTAAAATTTTCAAAATATCTTTTTCAGTATATTAAATACATACAAACTACTTATTGGAGTATTATAACTATGTTAAGGAGTTAGAATAGCTTGAATTTTTGAAATTCAAGGTCTATAGTAGGGGGTTCAATATACCGCAGGTGGTCAAAATACCATGGCTAAGTAAAATTTTCAAAATTATCTTTTTCAGTATATTAAATACATACAAACTACTTTCTTGAGTATTGTAACTATGTTAAGGAGTTAGAATAGCTTGAAATTTTGAAATTCAAGGTCTATAGTAGGGGGTTCAATATACCGCAGGGGGGTCAAAATACCATGGCTAAGTAAAATTTTCAAAATATCTTTTCCAGTTTATTAAATACATACAAACTACTTATTGAAGTATTATAACTATGTTTAGGAGTTAGAATAGCTTGAATTTTTGAAATTCAAGGTCTATAGTAGGGGTTCAATATACCGCAGGGGGGTCAAAATACCATGGCTAAGTAAAATTTTCCAAATATCTTTTCCAGTTTATTAAATACATACAAACTACTTATTGGAGTATTATAACTATGTTAAGGAGTTAGAATATCTTGAATTTTTGAAATTCAAGGTCTATAGTAGGGGGTTCAATATACCGCAGGGGGGTCAAACTACCATGGCTAAGTAAAATTTTAAAATATCTTTTCCAGTTTATTAAATACATACAAACTACTTATTTTATTGAAGTATTATAACTATGTTAAGGAGTTAGAATAGCTTGAAATTTTGAAATTCAAGGTCTATAGTAGGGGGTTCAATATACCGCAGGGGGTTCAAAATACCATGGCAAAGTAAAATTTTCAAAATATCTTTTCCAGTATATTAAATACATACAAACTACTCATTGGAGTATTATAACTATGTTAAGGAGTTAGAATAGCTTGAATTTTTGAAATTCAAGGTCTATAGTAGGGGGTTCAATATACCGCAGGGGGTCAAAATACCATGGCTAAGTAAAATTTTCAAAATATCTTTTTCAGTATATTAAATACATACAAACTACTTTCTTGAGTATTGTAACTATGTTAAGGAGTTAGAATAGCTTGAAATTTTGAAATTCAAGGTCTATAGTAGGGGGTTCAATATACCGCAGGGGGGTCAAAATACCATGGCTAAGTAAAATTTTCAAAATATCTTTTCCAGTTTATTAAATACATACAAACTACTTATTGAAGTATTATAACTATGTTTAGGAGTTAGAATAGCTTGAATTTTTGAAATTCAAGGTCTATAGTAGGGGGTTCAATATACCGCAGGGGGTCAAAATACCATGGCTAAGTAAAATTTCAAAATATCTTTTCAGTATATTAAATACATACAAACTACTTACTTGGATATTGTAACTATGTTAAGGAGTTAGAATAGCTTGCAATTTTTGAAATTCAAGGTCTATAGTAGGGGGTTCAATATATACGCAGGGGGGTCAAAATACCATGGCTAAGTAAAATTTTCAAAATATCTTTTTCAGTATATTAAATACATACAAACTACTTATCTGGAGTATTGTAACTATGTTAAGGAGTTAGAATAGCTTGAATTTGAAATTCAAGTTCTTGAGGGGGTTTATATAGGGTCAAAATACACATGGCTAAGTAAAATTTTCAAAATCTTTTGACAGATATTAATAATAAACTACTTTTGAGTATTTAACCTTTAGGAGTTTAGAATAGCTGAATTTGATTTCAAGGTCTATAATAGTGGGATTATGATACCTGGGGGTTCAATACCATGGCTAAGTAAAATTTTCAAAATACTTTTAGTTATTAAATACATAAAACTTTTGAAAGAATATTAAAATTTAGGATTTAGATCTTGAATTTTTGAAATCAAGGTCTATGTGGGTTCATATACAGGGTAAATACAGGCAAGTAATTTTAATACTTTTCCTTATAACTCTACTTTGAGTATTTAACTAGTTAAGGAGTTAGAATCTTGATTTGAAATTCAGTCTATAGTAGGGTTCAATATACGCAGGGTCAAAAACCAGCAAGTAAATTTTAAAATATCTTTTCAGTTATAAATAATACAATACTATGAGTATTATAACTAGTTAGAGTTAGATAGCTTGAATTTTGAAATTCAAGTCTATAGTAGGGTTCATATACCAGGGTCAAATACATGGCAAGTAAATTCAAATACTTTTCAGTATATTAATACATACAAATACTCTTATTAACTATGTTAGGTTAAATAGCTTGATTTGAAATTCAGTCTATAGTAGGGTTCAATATACCAGGGGTCAAAATACATGCTAGTAAAATTTCAATTCTTTCATATTAATACAACAAACTACTTGAGTATTAACTGTTAGAGTTAGAATACTGAATTTTGAAATTCAAGTTATTAGGGTTCAATAACCAGGGTCAAACATGGCTAATAAAATTCAAATATTTCATTTTATACATACAAACTACTATGAATTTAACTATGTTAGAGTTAGAATACTTGATTTTGAATTCGCTTGAGTTAACGGTAATACCATAAGTATTTTAAACTTAGAATTAAAATACAATACTTACTGGATATTGTAACACTATGTTAAGAGTTAGAATAGCTTGCAATTTTTGAAATTCAGGTCTATAGTAGGGTTCAATATACTGCAGGGGGTCATAAATACCATGGCTAAGTAAATTTTTCAAAATTATCTTTTCAGTATATTAATACATACAAACTACTTACTGGAGTATTGTAACTTGTTAAGGAGTTGAATAGCTTGAATTTCAGAAATTCTGGCAATTTGAACTCTTTTATGTAGTAAGAATACACCAATAAGTAGTTTGTTTGTATTAAACTTGCTGGAAAAGATATTTTGAAAATTTTACTTTGCCATGGTATTTTGACCCCTCTGCGGTATATTGAACCCCCTACTCTAGGCCTTTAATTTCAGAAATTCTGGCAATTTGAACTTTTTATGTAGTTAGAATACACCAATAAGTAGTTTGTATGTATTAAACTTGCTGGAAAAGATATTTTGAAAATTTTACTTTGCCATGGTATTTTGACCACCCTGCGGTATATTGAACCCCCTACTCTAGCCTTTAATTTAGAAATTCTGGCAATTTGAACTCTTTTATGTAGTAAGAATACACCCATAAGTAGTTTGTATGTATTAAACTTGCTGGAAATGATATTTTGAAAATTTTACTTTGCCATGGTATTTTGACCCCCCTGCGGTATATTGAACCCCCTACTCTAGGCCTTTAATTTCAGAAATTCTGGCAATTTGAACTCTTTTATGTAGTAAGAATACACCATAAGTAGTTTGTATGTATTAAACTTGCTGGAAAAGATATTTTGAAAATTTTACTTTGCCATGGTATTTTGACCCCCCTGCGGTATATTGAACCCCCTACTCTAGGCCTTTAATTTCAGAAATTCTGGCAATTTGAACTCTTTTATGTAGTTAGAATACACCAATAAGTAGTTTGTATGTATTAAACTTGCTGGAAAAGATATTTTGAAAATTTTACTTTGCCATGGTATTTTGACCACCCTGCGGTATATTGAACCCCCTACTCTAGCCTTTAATTTCAGAAATTCTGGCAATTTGAACTCTTTTATGTAGTAAGAATACACCCATAAGTAGTTTGTATGTATTAAACTTGCTGGAAAAGATATTTTGAAAATTTTACTTTGCCATGGTATTTTGAACCCCCTGCGGTATATTGAACCCCCTACTCTAGCCTTTAATTTCAGAAATTCTGGCAATTTGAACTCTTTTATGTAGTAAGAATACACCCATAAGTAGTTTGTATGTATTAAACTTGCTGGAAAAGATATTTTGAAAATTTTACTTTGCCATGGTATTTTGACCCCCTGCGGTATATTGAACCCCCTACTCTAGGCCTTTAATTTCAGAAATTCTGGCAATTTGAACTCTTTTATGTAGTAAGAATACACCCATAAGTAGTTTGTATGTATTAAACTTGCTGGAAAAGATATTTTGAAAATTTTACTTTGCCATGGTATTTTGACCCCCCTGCGGTATATTGAACCCCCTACTCTAGGCCTTTAATTTCAGAAATTCTGGCAATTTGAACTCTTTTATGTAGTTAGAATACACCAATAAGTAGTTTGTATGTATTAAACTTGCTGGAAAAGATATTTTGAAAATTTTACTTTGCCATGGTATTTTGACCCCCCTGCGGTATACTGAACCCCCTACTCTAGGCCTATAATTTCCAAAAATCTGGCAATTCTAACTTTTTTTATATAGTTAGAATACACAAATAAGTAGTTTGTATGTATTAAACTTGCTGGAAAAGTTATTTTGAAAATTTTACTTTGCCATGGTATTTTGACCCCCCTGCAGTATATTGAACCCCCTACTCTAGGCCTTTAATTTCAGAAATTCTGGCAATTCGAACTCTTTTATGTAGTTAGAATACACCAATAAGTAGTTTGTATGTATTTAACTTGCTGGAAAAGATAATTTTAAAATTTTCCTTTGCCATGGTATTTTGACCCACCTGCGATATATTGAACCCCTTACTCTAGACAATTCAAAAAATTCTGGCAATTCTAACTTTTTTATGTACTTAGAATACACCAATAAGCAGTTTGTATGTATTCAACTTGGTGGAAAAGTTATTTTGAAAATTTTACTTTGCCATGGTATTTTGACCCCCCTGCGGTATATTGAACCCCCTACTCTAGGCCTTTAATTTCAGAAATTCTGGCAATTTGAACTTTTTTATGTAGATAGAATACAACAATAAGTAGTTACTATGTATTAAACTTGCTGGAAAAGATATTTTGAAAATTTTACTTTGCCATGGTATTTTGACCCCCCTGCGGTATATTGAACCCCCTACTCTAGACAATTCAAAAAATTCTGGCAATTTTAACTCTTATATGTAGTTAATATACACCAACAAGTAGTTTGTATGTATTAAACTTGATGGAAAAGATATTTTGAAAATTTTACTTTGCCATGGTATTTTGACCCCCCTGCGGTATATTGAACCCCTTACTCTAGACCTTTAATTAAAAAAATTCTGGCAATTCTAACTGTTTTATATGTACTTAGAATACACAAATAAGCAGTTTGTATGTATTAAACTTGCTAGAAAAATTATTTTGAAAATTTTACTTTGCCATGGTATTTTGACCCCCCTGCAGTATATTGAACCCCCTACTCTAGGCCTTTAGTTTCAGAAATTCTGGCAATTCGAACTCTTTTATGTAGTTAGAATACACAAATAAGTAGTTTGTATGTATTTAACCTGCTGGAGAAGATATTTTGAAAATTTTACTTTGCCATGGTATTTTGACCCCCCTGCGGTATATTGAACCCCCTACTCTAGCCTTTAATTTCAGAAATTCTGGCAATTTGAACTCTTTTATGTAGTAAGAATACACCCATAAGTAGTTTGTATGTATTAAACTTGCTGGAAAAGATATTTTGAAAATTTTACTTTGCCATGGTATTTTGACCCCCTTGGGTATATTGAACCCCCTACTCTAGGCCTTTAATTTCAGAAATTCTGGCAATTTGAACTCTTTTATGTAGTTAGAATACACCAATAAGTAGTTTGTATGTATTAAACTTGCTGGAAAAGATATTTTGAAAATTTTACTTTGCCATGGTATTTTGACCCCCTGCGGTATACTGAACCCCCTACTCTAGGCCTTTAATTTCCAAAAATCTGGCAATTCTAACTTATTTTATATAGTTAGAATACACAAATAAGCAGTTTGTATGTATTAAACTTGCTGGAAAAGTTATTTTGAAAATTTTACTTTGCCATGGTATTTTGACCCCCCTGCAGTATATTGAACCCCCTACTCTAGGCCTTTAATTTCAGAAATTCTGGCAATTCTAACTCTTTTATGTAGTTAGAATACACCCATAAGTAGTTTGTATGTATTTAACTTGCTGGAAAAGATAATTTTAAAATTTTACTTTGCCATGGTATTTTGACCCCTCCCCCTTTTTTTACCATGGAAAATCAAAACTACCCTTATATATATATACATATACATATGTTATAATTACAAATAATTAAAGCATTCAAGCTACATATGGTCTAGTTATAATGTGTCAATAAGTATTTTGAATGACATTTTTCAGAGCACTTATACCAAGCAAAGATATTTCTTTGAATTAAGCATGGAAAATGTACCTCCCCTTCTTGTATGAATGATTTTTTAATCTATGATAAGCTTTAGAGTAATGTAAAATGTTCTAATATTCATCTAGGATGAAAAAAACAGGGGGGTTCAATTTACCATGGGGGTTCAATTTTCCATACAGGGGGGGTTCAATTTACCATGGGGGGGTTCAATTTACCATAGCGGTATTTTGACCCCGGGGTCAATTTACCATGGGGTTCAAAATACCATATGACACCGGGGTCAATTTACCATGGGGTTCAAAATACCATATGACACCGGAATTACCCTTATCCGCTTCCGGAATCGGATCTGATTTTGTAAAATTTTGTCTTCACGGCCGCCATTGTTATGTGTTTACAATGTTGTTTTTGTCAATCAGATACGATTTTACTCGAATTTATACAATATTTGTCGGTAATTTTCTGTATAAAGCTAGCGGTTGAACAAAATAAACATCGCCGTCATGAATAATAATGATAAAAATAAGTTTTTAGCTCGTTTAATTGGAGACTTTGGTGAACATGGTGAAAAGGTTTGCAAAGTAATTTCTTATTTTCTTTCAAATGTAAGGCGACTACGTCAGGCGTAGCTAGAAACCAACTATCCTAGTCGAAATTCCGCTTGCAAAAGTGGAAGGTCTCGGACCACTGCTAATTTGCACACCTGCCTCCAAATTGAAAAGCTACGAAAATTTCTTTTTCTAATTTGAAATTGCCGCCAACAGCATGAACAGTTGAATTATATAATAGATTACTGACGTAGTTGTACTACGTATTGATGACAAACAATATTCCTACGACTATTGTCATTTAGGAAATCTAAACTGCTTGTCTTAAGAAATTTTCGGCGATTAAATATTTCATACAATTGTTCTTTGACATCTTAGCTAAAAGCACAAGTCATAATGAACTACACAAGGATTTTTAATAAGCACTACTTCCTATGTGTAACTTTAAAACTTTTGGATAAATCGACGATCATTTAAGGTTTTTCTGGTCATTTTTTTTGTAATCCAGAATAAAAAGTATTAAAAAAGTGTTCAATTAGTTATATATAACATAGTAACAAGCTAGATAATAACAATGGCAAGTATTTCAGGATTTATTGGGTAGAACACAAATCTAGGGTGCTCGCATAATGCAGCTTAACTGCATAAAAACCCAATGCAATTGCCCATTGCAAGGTTCAATAACCCAATTAATTCAAAGGAAAACCCAATTATATGCCAAAACTATGAGTTCTTAACGCTTTTACTTGCTATCGTTTGCGTTATTTACCCTTATCTGATTACAGTCGTGGCGTAAATCTATTTTAGAATATTTATAATTGGAAATGTCCTATCGTTCTAAAGATAGAGCCCTGCATCAGGTAGCTGAAATGGGTCCCTGTTGAAATTTTCCGTTGCTCAACAGGTACACGTGAATATGAAAACATTTCGATCTTCTCTGCGTTTATCCAATTAGTGTGTGTCATGTTGTCATATTTGCTCGGGACTTATCATAACATACAATGATTTAAAACGAAAGTTAATGTCCGCATGTTTTCATCTTCTTTCTTTTTGATAGCTTAGGGAAAGTTATGATAATAACAAAACTCAGCTAGTGTTTTTATGAAGCATCCATCAAACGCACGTGCGTGTTTGCATACCTTTATGAGAACATTGCTAGAAAGATAAACACGGGGTTACGTCAAAAACGAAATCAGTTGGAAAAAGTGAAAGGTATATGGACCATAATTTGGTATTCGGCCTTTGGTTTCTTTTTGTATCCTTTTTTATAAGTTCTAAAACTTTAACTTTTATTCTGTGGGTTGTGTTGGTGTTAGAATAGTATTAATGGAACAATTGAGTTTTTCAAGAAAAAAATAATACATTTTGATTCACCGTTTACGTGACAGGAAACCAAACCGGAAACCAATCTTTATTTTCTTTATTTTGCACAATATATTTCAAAAGACATAAATGAACACCATTACTAGTGTTACTTGCTTCATGTTAATATTTAAAATCTATTTTCAATGTTAAATTAAAGTTTTTTTTAAACGCGACAGGAAACCATAAGAAACCGAAAGCATTTTTTTAGTTTTATTTTATTGCAAAATCTGCTTAAAATAATCTGAACAGTATACTTTTTCTTAAAATCCATCTTAAATGTAACAGTATTATAAAACTCCTAAATATGTGCTTGTTTTGAAAACAATTAGTACAATTTATTCAGAATTTTCCATATTTTCTTCATTGATACAGGCTACCATAATCCTTGTATCTTGATGTTTTAGCCAAAAAAATGTATTTATATTTGGTTTTGAAATTCCAGTTATATACAATTTATTCAAAATCATTGGTACTGTAAAATTCTTTAAATCCAGTAAAGAAAAAAACTTTTAACTTGGAATTAAAATCTTTAAAATAGGCACCATGTGATATTTGTGACCTGTACACCATCTACATGGTTTCCACATTTTAACCTACTTTAGTGGGCTAAAATCAATAAAGTACTTCCTTTCAAGTCATGCATGGTAAAAGTTTACTTCTCCTTTGACAAGTTTATTGCGTTTCTGAAAAGTGTTTGCAGAACATGAATAAAAAAACATAATTAAAAATTGTGACAAAGACATGAAAGATACCAACTTTGTACATTCCAAGTGTAACGGTATATTAACATGTATTTTTTATTAAATTATCTTTATTCACCTAAAATATCCAGTAATATTTACTGCTGAAGCAAAATCAATCTAACGAGCATCGGCACAATGATAAGAGACGTAATGTCTATTGAATTTTCCAAGGACCCTTTACATCGTTATCAGGAAACAAAGTGTGTTATAACGTATGTCAAATCTGAAATCGATTTTGTCAAGTCATTGGGCATTTATTTTCACACAAGATCCTATGTAACATTATGCACATAGGAAAAATAATAGACCCCCGGCGCAATCTCTTTGAAAATTGTATTTTCCTTTTTCAATAAGCATTGTCATCTGGTCATGACTGTTAAAGTCAGTATGTCCCTGCCATAGACCCAATATGAAAAAAAATGTTAAAATAAAAACTACAAATGTACCTGGCTACTCTATTTTATTGTAAGATGTAATAAGAAACACACATATTTTATTTTTTTTGGCCTTATATGAGGGAAAAAAGGGGGGGGGGGGGGGTCGGAGGGGTCCTGATCCCGAAATCCTGGGGTAAAAACTATGAAATCCCAGCATCCTAAATTCGAAACAAGAATTCCTGGAACTCAAAAGGATTAATCCCGAAATCAAGAGTTTAAAAACACCAGATACTGACGTCCCGAAAAAGGTCCTGCCCCCTGTTATATTAAGCTGTTCTCTGTTTTCTGATTATTGGTAAACAAAGGTTGATGTTGACTTAATAAATGTCTAGTACATATACATTGTAGTGATTGTACTTGCTAGAATTATTGAAAAATGCAACTTTTTATCCTGCAATCAGACAACTAATTTACAAATAACAGGTAGACAAACACTTTTTTGCTTTATTTATGTCCTTGTTCAAATAAAGTCTCATGTAATTTGGCTTCCAGGTTGAGCAAACAGAAATGTGAATATTTCCTTTTGGGTAACAATTGATTTTATTTATAATATGGCTAGGTCTTTTTCCTGGTCAACACTGAAAGTCAAATGATAAGAAATCAGAGAGAACTATTTGGATTTAAACAACTTAGACCGTTAAGTGCCAGATTTAAATTGCAGAATAAAACAGAGCTCCAGATAAGACTTCACAAATTGGGTTTTTTTCCCACCATTTTTTTACGTAATTGGGTGATAAAGATTTTTAATTGCATTATCAATTTCAGTTCACCCCTCAAGCAAATATCAAATTGGGTTTTTAACCACTAAGCTCCTTTATGTATAGGGTTTTTTCATCAACACAATATTGAATATTCAGTAGATATAGGAAGATGTGGTGTGAGTGCCAATGAGACAACTCTCCATCCAAATAACAATTTAAAAATTAAACCATTATAGGTTAAAGTACGGCCTTCAACACGGAGCCTTGGCTCACACCGAACAACAAGCTATAAAGGGCCCCAAAATTACTAGTGTAAAACCATTCAAACGGGAAAACCAACGGTCTAATCTATATAAACAAAACGAGAAACGAGAAACACGTATATATTACATAAACAAACGACAACTACTGTACATCAGATTCCTGACTTAGGACAGGTGCAAACATTTGCAGCGGGATTAAACGTTTTAATGGGCCCAAACCTTCTCCCTTTTTCTGAAACAATAGCATAACATCACAACATATAAAAACATACGATAAAATATCAATTAGCAGAGGCATGTTATAATCACATTATATCAACCGCAGATGTTTTTCCATCTTAAATATGTGCTAGCTGTTTTATTTAGTTCATTCACTGATGAGCAATTGTACATTTTATTTATGTCCCGTTTTAAACGTTCTTCCAGTTTTTTATTTTCTCACAACTTATATAACTGCAGCTGGTGTCACTAGTTGGACAGTAACTAATTACCTTTCTAGATCCCAAATGATCACCCTACAGATTAGTTGGGGTAGGCGTGGGTTCCCAGATTTGAGATATGGACCATAATTTGCTATTGGGCTCGTTTCCTATAACTATAGAAAAGTGATAAAAATGTGTATTACTGTAAGAAAAGTTGTAACTACATCTAAAGATGCCTTTATTTTTATCAACATACAAGTGTATGCTTAACTCTTCCCTAGAAAAAAAATTGAAATTAACAAATTTTAAAGATTATACGACAGTATTTTTGTGTCGTTTCTCGCGTTTCTTTCACTTCCGAAGTGCATAACGCTGACTGATTTATAGATAATCTTCACCGGCAAATTCGTAACTTTTGCTTTCAAATAATAAAGAACATCGACCAATAAGAATAGTCAGAAGAAAATGCTGAGAACTATAAGTATTTCTGTAGCAGGTGTAAGAACACTAGCGTTACTTTGGTTTCCTATTTCGTAACGCAAATTTTAGATGATGTAATCTGCTTTGTTGTAATAGAATTCTTTATAACAATATGCAAATATGAACTCTTGCGAGATGTTCAAACAGGTAAATCAGAAATGATTTACATTCTAGTTTTGTTCTTCGTAATAATTAAGTTAGAAAATGACGTTATCGTTATGCGTTACATTTCAAACGAAACAGAAGTCCAGTTATTTCCTTTTTTTATTAAAATTGTTTTTGTCGTTAAGTTCTAATCATTTCCGGTCATACGTGAAACATGTGACTAACATGTGATCACGCCCTTACGGCCGGATGTATAAAATACTAGGTCTAAACATTGTTTTTGTTTCCAACGGGATGTTAGCAAACATAATCTGTAGACTTTTTTAGTCTCACAGACCTTCAGATTTTTTGGAAAATTTAGTGTTCACCACAAAACTGGTTTGACCCGTAACACAAAAAATTCAAGTTTATTTACAATTTACACAATGTGTATACGTTATGTATGTTTAAATGCACATATGTTTCCATAGTATAGAACTTTATTCGTTTTAGGATGAGAAATACAGGCAAAATTTTGATGTTTCTGTAGTGTCCTATATTTTGACTTTTATAGTGGAACCTTAAATGGTCCGTGACCCCTTATTTTTTTTTTACTAATTTTGATTCACTTTCTGTAAAGAATAAAATAACAAAAAATATGACATTTCTGATAGAAACCTTGAATAGGCCCAAGCCACCTAATGAGTTTATCTGAGTGGACAGTATTAAAGTAATTCAGCATGTTCAGCTGTTTGTTTATTTTTACATCTTCTGCAGAAAGGAAAATAAATGCTCATCAAAAACCAAGAAAGATTTATCTTTCTTTAACACAAAATGCATTTAAATTTTACATATCTAGTGGATGCTAGGCCTTAAAACTTTCCAAACAGCACATGTAAGTCTGTACACAGAGTAGTTTTTGAGGTGAAAAATTATACAGCCATATTTGTCCATTTGTTATGATGAGTCTCACCTTGGTTTCATCATCAGGATTAAAAGATAAGGATTAAAAGATAGACAACTATGACAGTATTTGTACTTAAAAATCTGTACCTATAACTTCGACTGTCTTTTAATATTTACCAAGTCAAAGTAGGAATTTGTCAAAATTTTCTGACAGTGCCAGTGGTTCACGAGTTTATCTAGCTGATAGTTGTCTCCCCTCAATTATGGCGGGAATTTAAGGGGAGATAAACAGGGAAAGTAGGACGACAAGGAAATGGTCCTAAATCGGAATGATTTATATATTTCACTGCTTTGTTTTATACAAAATAGCATATAAATAGGTAATTCGAGTATAAAGCCGAGGTAAAGAAAATCTTCATAATTAGTTAAGCTGAAAATCTGTAAATACTTCACTTTTATATATATCTACTTTCGGTTTTCATTCACATAGAAATTCTAGAATATGTTTTCCTAGTTAATTATTTACTAAAAAATACAGATTTTCTAATGGCCTGGCATACAGACAAGAAATGAAAATGTGAATTTGTTTGATTTTAGTGACTCAAGTCAAGTATATTAAGAATATACATGAAATATTTGTGACTGGACTACAATCAATTTAATTTTTCAGGAAAATAATCGGGAAATACTTTACTGGATCATCTTATTTTGTTCTTTTAGGGCTCAATTACTACTGAAAAGTCCAGTTGTTATGGAGGAAGATATTGATACAAACAATCAACTGTGGTTTTACATGTTAAATATAAACATTTGAAACAAAAAATGTGCGGACTTTTACATGTGATAGGTCGAAATCAAATTGAAATTCCAAAAGTTTTATAAGCTGTAAAATAAATTATCAAACATGCAATCGACAAGAAGTTTCTAAAGACCAAGTCATCTTTTGATAACAACCCATTATGATACCAATTTGATGTAAGTAGCTACGTATAATCGTGACATATTCAAAGGCTTACCAATATGGCATCTAATGCTCTCTCACAAGAAGAGGAAAACTATGTACGAATGTCATTGTTACTCACTGGAATATCCCCACGTGCTGTTCGTGTCCTGTTTGATAAAGAATTTCCTCCAGCATCTATAAGTTTGACTGTAAATGATAAAAAAGTGAAACAAAAGCTGAATGACTTGAGAGGAAAAAGAGTTATTAACAAGGCACAGTGGGATCTCCTGTTTCCTACCAGTGGTAAGTATATCTTTCTTATCTCATTCAATAGTGTGGCACTACAATTAAACGAGAGAAGGGGGAACTTTGCGACCTGACATCTCAATTAAAAGTAATGGATCTTTTAAAAATGTTAAAAAATATATTATGTGGATGACTATTATGCCAAGATGGCGACAGACACCAATACTACCTAAAAGCTGGGAAAAATATATATTGTTCCTGCTGGTTCCTGCTGAACATGCTGAAAGCTAGTGCAAAGACAAAAACAACTATTTAAAAATCATGTATTCAATATACATGTATGATATATCAGTCAGAAAAAAATCAAATATTAATGAATTTAGTGCAAAGATGTCATTAACATTCAAAGAAAAACATGACTGAAGTTGGGTTATAATTTACTAAATCAATAATATTTTTACCGATAGAACAATCATGACAATAGTCAATTATATAAGATTACAAAGTAAACAACATGAACACAAGGTCATGTTTTTCTCTGGCTGTTTATGACGTCTATACTCTAAATCCTTTGGATGTTGGATGTGTATGGATTGATAGTTTAGTCTTAGATGCATGATTTTTTTATTAGTTGTTAGTGGCTTAGAACTAGCTGTCAGATAACTGCGAGTACTCTCAGATCTGTTCATTGTGTCTTTTTGTGTCGGGATGTATAAGTACCCGGCCACGTTCACTTGTATTTTTGTCCATCTGATGAGTTAAGCCTTTTTCAACTGATTTTTATATGACGGCAAAAATTGAAAATTGAAAATTGAAAATTTTTTGGTCGTATATTGGTATCACGTTGGCGTTGTTGTCATCCGAATACTTTTAGTTTTCGCACTCTAACTTTAGTAAAAGTGAATAGAAATCTATGAAATTTTAACACAAGGTTTATGACCACAAAAGGAAGGTTGGGATTGATTTTGGGAGTTTTGGTCCCAACATTTTAGGAATTAGGGGCCAAAAAAGGGCCCAAATAAGCATTATTCTTGGTTTTCGCACTGTAACTTTAGTTTAAGTAAATAGAAATCTATGAAATTTTGACACAAGGTTTATGACCACAAAAGGAAGGTTGGGATTGATTTTAGGAGTTTTGGTTCCAACTGTTTAGGAATTAGGGGCCAAAAAAGGGCCCAAATAAGCATTATTCTTGGTTTTCGCACCATAACTTTAGTTTTAAGTAAATAGAAATCTATGAAATTTCAACACAAGGTTTATGACCATAAAAGGAAAGTTGGGATTGATTTTGGGAGTTTTGGTCCCAACAGATTAGGAATAAGGGGCCCAAAGGGTCCAAAATTAAACCTCCCCATTTCCATTCTCAATTTTATTTGTTTTATTTCATCAAAAATTGAATAATTGGGGTTCTTTGATATGCCGAATCTAACTGTGTCAGTAGATTCTTAATTTTTGGTCCTGTTTTCAAATTGGTCTACATAATAAGGTCCAAAGGGTCCAAAATTAAACTTAGTTTGATTTTAACAAAAATTGAATTCTTGGGGTTCTTTGATCATGCTGAATCTAAAAATGTACTTAGATTTTTTATTATTGGCCCAGTTTTCAAGTTGGTCCAAATCGGGGTCCAAAATTAAACTTTGTTTGAATTCATCAAAAATTGAATAATTGGGGTTCATTGATATGCCGAATCTAACTGTGTATGTAGATTCTTAATTTTTGGTCCCGTTTTCAAATTGGTCTACATTAAAGTCCAAAGGGTCCAAAATTAAACTTTAGTTTGATTTTAACAAACATTAAATTCTTGGGCTTCTTTGATATATGCTGAATCTAAACATATACTTAGATTTTTGATTATGGGCCCAGTTTTCAAGTTGGTCCAAATCAGAATCCAAAATTATTATATTAAGTATTGTGCAATAGCAAGAAATTTTCAATTGCACAGTACTCAGCAATAGCAAGAAATATTCAATTGCACAGTTTTGTGCAATAGCAAGAAATTTTCAATTGCGCAATAACAAGAAATCTTCAATTGCACAGTCTTGTGCAATAGCAAATATTTTCAATTGCACAGTATTGCGCAATAGCAAGAAATATCTAATTGCACAATATTGTGCAATAGCAAGAAATTTCAATTGGAGTTATCTTTCTTTGTCCAGAATAGTAGTTGAATCAACTTAAATCATTGTTTTATACAATATACACACAATGTATATTCACTTTTACTACCAACAGATAAATTAAAACAATCTTTACCATTCAGTGATTATAAACAAAATATTAAGCACATTTTTTTTACATTTTAATATTTTATGATGTATTTAAATGAGTAGTTATTGTTGCAAACTCCATTAGAAATTTGAATTGAGATTGGTTTTGGAATAAAGGAAAGAGGGATGTGAAAAAAAATTTGGGGGGGGGGGGTTAATTTTTCTCATTTCACTGATTTCATAAATAAAAAGAAAATTTCTTCAAACATTTTTTTGAGAGGATTAATATTCAACAGCATAGTGAATTGCTCAAATGCAAAACAAAAATTTTAAGTTCATTAGACCACATTCATTCTGTGTCAGAAACCTATGCTGTGTCAACTATTAAAAAACACAATCCAAATTTAGAGCTGAATCCAGCTTGAATGTTGTGTCCATACTTGCCCCAACCATTCAGGGTTCAACCTCTGCGGTCGTATAAAGCTGCACCCTGCGGAGCATCTGGTTATAGTTCGTTCTTATGTCATGTATGTTGTACTGTTATACCACTGTCCTAGGTTAGGGGAGGGTTGGGATCCCTCTAACCTGTTTAACCCTGCCACATTATTTATGTATGTGCCTGTCCCAAGTCAGGAGCCTGGTTGTCGTTTGTTATATATAAATGTGTTACATATTTGTTTTTCATTCATTTTTTTTATATAAATAAGGCCGTTAGTTTTCTCGTTTGAATTGTTTTACATTGTTTTATCTGGGCCTTTTATAGCTGACTATGCGGTATGGGCTTTGCTCATTGTTGAAGGCCGTACGGTGACCTATAGCATGTATAGTTGTTAATGTCTGTGTCATTTTGGTCTCTTGTGGACAGTTGTCTCATTGGCAATCATACCACATCTTCTTTTTTATATTGGTAAACTTTTAGAATATTTTGTTTTAAGGATTGATATTAAGCTAACCCAGATCATATCTAAATTTACAGGTCTGTTTAATAAACTGTTTAATGGATTACACTATCTTGTTTGGATAATTGTATAATCAAATTCAAAACCAAATATTTGCCTAAGGTGATCTTGGGGTAGAGTGTTAGCCTCAACTACAGGAGGTCGTGGGTTTGAACCATGGCCAGATCAAACCAAAGGCTTAACAATTGATATTTGCTGCTTCTCGTCTTTGTACATGGCATTAAGGAGTAAGAACAACAAAGACTGGTTTGCCTGGGGGTCAGAATTATTTGTCACTCAAAAGGTCACATGTCTCCCTGTGAAATGTTACCTTGTGAACTACAATGTAGCATGCTAAAAATCTGCCTCAGCGTGTCGGTCTTGTACAAAGCAGGGTTGATATTTATATAAAATTAACGTCTCTGTGTCCTGAATATATGTAAATCAATTTGCCGCTGGATGTTAAGCAGCCAACCATCATCATCATCATACAAACCATATCTTTGCATCAATGAACATGATACATTTGTATATTAAAGAATTTGCTATAAAGTCAGTCTCACCACAAGTTTAGCAAATTTCAAATGTTTTTTAGCAACTTCAATAGTCTTTTCCAGCAAAATTTTGCATAATTGTTTGGAATATGCTAGATGCATGTTTTTTCCCAGAAAAGACTCATCAGTGTGCTCATATCAAATCAGTAGGACGTAAAATGAAATACAATGTTGCAGAGCATTTAACATTTAAAAATTTGAAAAATTGTGCCAATAACAACTTATGGCAATCCACGCCTGGTGTAAAACATACTTCAGTGTTTCAGAAAATTCATTGTTTATCATGTTTATAAACAGATAATTTACATAAAATCAAATTGATATGCCTTGTTGTAGAAACACTTTATTGATTTGAATAACTTTAGATAGTTATGATCGGATATATTAAAACTCAAATAATAAAATATTATACATGTATTGACTTGGGAATTATTATAGGCAGGATTCATGGTGATTCACATTTTAGCAAAGTATAAAAACTTTATTTGTTATTTGATTTCATGATGATTTGTCTAAAAATTCAAAAACGGTTTAAAAAAATTAACAACATTATCTTCAAGATTATTTGTTCTGTTACCAGGTATCACAGATTCTAAGACTTTTGATGTGACACTGATGATAGCATTGCTGAGGAACCTGTCAAACGTGCCCTTGACTCCTCCTATTAATGGATATGACAAACCACCTGTTGCTACAGAAACAACAGCTGCATCAGATTTAGCCAGAATTAAACATTATAGAAACTTACTGGCACATCTTAATGATGGCAAGGTAGATGGCGCATTATTCACTACAGCTTGGAAGGATATAAGCGACGTAAGTAAAACCTACAACTAAACGCTATAGAAACTTAATGTCACATCTTAATGATGGCAAGGTAGATGGCACATTATTTACCACAGCTTGGAAGGATATAAGTGATGAAAAAAGTAAAATCACAAACATACTGAACTCCTAATCACATGGCAAAATCAAATGACAAAACACATCAAAAGAATGGACAACAACTGTCATATTCCTGACTTGGTACAGACATTTTCAAATGTAGAAAATGGTGGATTGAACCTGGTTCTATAGTGCTAGACCTCTCACTCGTATGACAGTCTCATCAAATTCCAATATATCTACAACGATGCAAGAACAAAACAGACATAATAAATAAAATAGTCAAAATATGGGTACAGCAGTCATCACTGTGTTACAATCTAAAAAAAAAAATTTTTTACAAAAAAGTACAAAAGCATCTATATATAGCTATCAAATTAAAACATATTCATGTAAGTAGAACCTACATGTATAGTTAAACACTATAGAAACTTAATGTTACATTTTCATAATGTATATAGAACTTGCTATATCAAAGGTTACTTAAGGTCAAAAATTTTGGTTTCAGTTGCAAACCCCATGTCTTAAGGGACAGATCATGTCTTCTCTAGATCTTGCGAACTGTTATGATTACAAAGTTTATACTTGACCAAACACTAGAGTGTGTAATGACATATATACAATTTTCTCTGTCAAAGGTCTGTCTGTTGGTGTGTCCGTCCCTAATATAACTTTAAAAGGTGCTTCATATCAGTTCTTATTCATACAAATTTGTGAGCACATGTTATTGGCATCAATGTTCACAGAGATGGCTCCCATTTCATTGTTATTTAGCTTCGTATAATAAAGATTAAAAAGGAGAGTTTTGGGTATAATGTCAACGGGATATTACATGGTACAGTCATTCTGAAATAATAAATGTAATCAGGGTATTTATACCCTACACAACAAACTTGCAAGGGGTATGCTTTTTTGTCCTTTCTATCTGTTTTTCTGTTAACCAGAGGATATATGTATATTCAAACCTCATAAGTGGAAAAACAGACAAAACGTGATAAATCACCAACACACAAAACACAACCTAGAAAACTCAAAAGACAGGACAACATGAACCTCACCTAAATCAAGGGGTGATTTAATGTATTCTATAATGGTGACCAGATCCTGCTTCACATGTGACACCTGTTGTGTTGCTCATGTAAGTATAAAGTGATCAGTCTAAATTGGTGGGTCACATTGAAGGAAATGTGGACAGGATGGTCATTAAGACAGATGAAACATATCCATTGTCTTACGTGAAACATAAATTCAATAATGATATCGACATATCAGACTCAACCATATTGGGATGGCATTTTTAAAAGTTTTGGAAAAAATTATTTCAGTTTTACTTCTTTGTATTCTCAGTCTTGTTTCAACATTGTTCAATAACTTCCTTGTATAAAGCAACAAACTTTTTTTGTGGAAATCATGATAGGAAATGCAAACTCTGGGATATTGTATCAATTGAGATACAGTATATACTACATATGCAGGCGCTGTTGGAATGTTGCTACATTAGAATGGAATGTTCACAATTGGAAACTAAAATCATCACTTCTGTCTAAAAGTTTTATTTTTCTCATTGTTAATTTTCTAGATGTAAATCAAGATATGAGGCAGAATTCTTATATCTATTTACTGAATGTTTTGTTTGCTTAATTTCAAGTTTGATGGGATAGATGCATTCAACTATCCCCAAACTTTGAATTATTTAATGAGAGGACATTAGCTGTATAGTTATTAGGGGAATGCAAAGTTAAATAACGAAGCTTGCTTCTTTTCATTCTTCCAATGAAACCTGTGTATGAATATAAAGAGAAGATGTGGTATGATTGCCAATGAGACAATTCATCCCAATATCCCTTTATCAAGCAGTTTATGCCATAAAAAAGAATAGGTTTGTTTGCCCTAAACCCTACCTACCCAAGAAAAAGCTGCCTACTCAAAATCTTTTATTGTCCTAATTTGAAGAAGTTTTTTTTAATCAAATAATCGTGAAGACTTATAAACATCCAATACTTCGATTTCTTTCTGTGGAAAAAAAGTAAATGCCTACCTACCTACCTACTGTCTCAACCTTTGGGTAGGGTTTGGGCAAACCAAAATATTTTTAAGTGTGGACTTATGTAATGTTATTTTCGCAAAACAAAATGTTAAACTTACATAGACAACTAGTTTGTTTTCTTTTCAAGGCTGTTCTTAGAATAGGAGGAAATGCAATAAAACAAGAATGTGATCACTTGATGACAAAACCACTGGACATGTCAAGCCAAGAAATCTTACGAGACTTAAACCAGGCTAAAGTGGACATTGAATTAATTAAACAAACACTTGATACAGAAGTAAAACAAGATATAAAAAAAATAAAATTAGATCATGACAAATCTAAGAAAGACTTGACGTTTAGCCATGCAAATTTAAAAAGATCTCATAATTTGCTACAGCACAAACAAAATGTATCAAATCAGCAGGCGAAGAGATTTAAAAAAGATGTGAATAGGTTGGAGCTAGATCAAATAAATGTAAAGGTGGATGTGAAAAAGCTCACAGATATTTCTGAGGTTCCAGTTCCATGGAATAGAAGAGGTACAAAATATGTATTCAATTTAGTTTTTGAACTAACAACCCTAGAACTTATTAACATGTATTTTTAACAAAATTTGAAATGGGAAAAGATATTTTATAAAAAGGGTTAATTAAGAGGTTTGTAAAAAAATTTACATTTTTCTTTGATATGCTTAATTTAATCGTATCTAGACTTTTAAATTTACTCTTTGGTCCGTTTTCAAATTGTTAAAAAAAATGTCCAAAGTGTCCTAAATTAAACTTTAGTTTGATTTTATCAATTATTGAATTCCTTGGGTTCTTTGATATGCTGAATCTAACTGTTTGTTTAGATTTTTATACAACCGCAAAAATCTTAATTTTTCGTCGTATATTGCTATCACGTTGGCGTCGTCGTTTGAATACTTTTAGTTTTCGCACTCTAACTTTAGTAAAAGTAAAAATAGAAATCTATGAAATTTTAACACAAGGTTTATAACCACAAAAGGAAGGTTGGGATTGATTTTGGGAGTTTTGGTCCCAAAATTTTAGGAATTAGGGGTCAAAAAGGGCCCAAATAAGCATTTTCTTGGTTTTCGCACTATAACTTTAGTTTATAAAAAGTCTGAATACTTTTAGTTTTCGCACTCTAACTTTAGTAAAAGTAAATAGAAATCTATGAAATTTTGACACAAGGTTTATGACCACAAAAGGAAGGTTGGGATTGATTTTGGGAGTTTTATTTCAAACAGTTTAGGAATTAGATGTCAAAAAAGGGCCCAAATAAGCATTATGCTTGGTTTTCGCACAATAACTTTAGTATAAGTAAATAGAAATCAATGAAATTTAAACACAAGGTTTATGACCACAAAAGGAAGGTTGGGATTGATTTTGGGAGTTGAGGTCTGAACCGCTTAGGAATTAGGGGCCAAAAAGGGGCCCAAGTAAGCATTATTCTTGGTTTTCGCACCATAACTTTAATATAAGTAAATAGAAATCTTTGAAATTTAAACACAAGGTTTATGACCATAAAAGGAAGGTTGGGTTTGATTTTGGGAGTTTTGATCCCAACAGTTTAGGAATAAGGGGCCCAAAGGGTCCAAAATTGAACTTTGTTTGATTTCATAAAAAAAATTGAATAATTGGGGTTCTTTGATATGCCGGATCTAACTGTGTTTGTAGATTCTTAATTTTTAGTCCCGTTTTCAAATTGGTCTACATTAAATACCAAAGGGTCCAAAATTACACTAAGTTTGATTTTAACAAAAATTGAATTCTTTGGCTTTTTTGATATGCTGAATTTAATCATGTACTTAGATTTTTAACCGGATTTTTGTGACAAAAATGTCGGTTATTGATTTAGGGATGTACGACGGGCGGCCGGGCGGGCGGCAATCAAATGTTGTCCGTGCATTAACTCATGAACCGTTCAACCAAAGCTTTTAAAATTTTAATATGTTGTTACTGACAACTAAATGAAGGTCAAGTTCAATAATGGCGATTTTGACTTTTACCGTTCAGGAGTTATGGTTCTTGAGAGATTGAAAAATGGAGTTTCCAGTCGTGTCCCTGCATTTACGCATGAACTGTTCTACCAAAGCTTCCCAAATTTTAATGTGTTGTTACCGATGACAAAATGGAGGTCAAATTCAATAATGACGATTTTGACTTATACCGTTCAGGAGTTATGGTTCTTGAAAGATTGAAAAATGGTGTTTCCAGTCGTGTCCGTGCATTTACTTATAAACCATTCAACCAAAGCTTTTGAAATTTTATATGTTGTTACTGATGACAAAATAGAGGTCAAGTTCAATAATGAAGATTTTGTCTTTTATCGTTCAGGAGTTATGGTTCTTGAAAGATCGTAAAATGGCGTTTCCATTCACGTTGTTGCATTTACTAATGAACCATTCAATCTAAGATTTTCAAATTTTAATATGTTGATACTGACTACAAAATGGAGGTCAAATTTGATATTGACGATTTTCACTTTCAGCATTCATCAGTTATGGTTCTTGTGATATTGCCAGGACACAAATAAATGTTAATAAATCCGGTTTGCTGTCGTTGTGACAGCCTCTTGTTGATTAGGGGCCCAGTTTTCAAGTTGGTTCAAATCAGGATCCAAAATTATTATATTAAGTATTGTGCAATAGCAAGAAATTTTCAATTGCACAGTATTCACCAATAGCAAGAAATCTTCAATTGCACAGTATTGTGCAATAGCAAGAAATTTTCAATTTTACAGTATTGCGCAATAGCAAGAAATCTTCAATTGCTGTATATATATAATACGTATCAATTGTGCAATAGCAAATATTTTCAATTGATTGGAGTTATCTTTCTTTGTCCAGAATAGTAGTTGAATCAACTGAAATCATTGTTTTATACAATACACAATGTATATTCACTTTTACTACCAACTGATAAATAAAAACAATCTTTACCATTCAGTGATAACAAGCACTTTTTGTTACATTTTAATATTTTATGATGTATTTAAATGAGTAGTTATTGTTGCAAACTCCATAAGAAATTTGAATTGAGATTAGTTTTGAAAAAAGGGAAAGGGGGATGTGAAAAAAAAATGGTGGAGGGGGGGGGGTTTAAATTTTTCTCATTTCAGATTTCATAAATAAAAAGAAAATTTCTTCAAACATTTTTTTGAGAGGATTAATATTCAACAGCATAGTGATTGCTCAAAGGCAAACAAAATATTTTAAGTTCATTAGACCACATTCATTCTGTGTCCAAAACCTATGCTGTGTCAACTATTTAATCACAATCCAAATTTAGAGCTGAATCCAGCTTGAATGTTGTGTCCATACTTGCCCTAACCTTTTAGGGTTCAACCTCTGCGGTCGAATAAAGCTGCGCCCTGCGGAGCATCTGGTTGATTTTAGTACCGGTTTTCAAATAAGTCCATATTAAGGTCCAAAGGGTCCAAAATTAAATTAAGTTATATTTTAACAAAACATGAATTCTTGTGGTTCTTTGATCATGTTGATATGTTGAATCAAAACTTATATAACGATGTTTGATGTTGGGCCAAGTTTTACTAGTTGGTCCAAATCAGGGTCCAAGATTAAATTTTGTTTGATTTCATCAAACATTGAATTCCTTGGGTTCTTTAATATGTTGATTCTACCCATGTATTTTGATTTCCAATGTTGGGGCTCCTTTGTCAAATTGTTTGACATTGAGGGCCAAATATTCCACAATTAAACTTTGTTTGTCTTCACCAAAAACTAAATAAGTTGGGTTCTATGACAAATGTATGATATGCCGAATCTAACATTGTATTTCGATGTTTAATTTTGGGCCCTATTTTCAAAAGGTTACACATTAAGGTCCAAATGGTCCAAAATTTCATAAAAAGTTAAATTCATGTGGTTCTTTAATATGCTGAATCTAATATAAGCGTGTATTTAGATTTTTGTGTTTGTTCCCTGTTTTCAAATTGATCTAAAGGGTCCAAAATTGAACTTTAATTATATTTTAACAAAAATTGAAATCTTATGGTTACAAGAGCCCAATTATTCGTAAAGCATTTTCCATAGGGTACCACTAGTGTTCCGTATTTTTTTCCTCGAAGACTACACAAACTAGGGAAAAACGGATAGCAGTTCCTGTTACTAGAAATGCTAGTGTTGCATTACAACTAAAAAAATATATAGGGTCAATATAGGGTCATGTGGCTCAAATTGACTTAAAATGCAGTCGAAAAAAAATCGCCTACTTTTTTCGCTTAATGAAAAAGGCATATTTTTAATGGGTCCGACGTACAGAAATGGAAGATATTTTCTATACTTCGTAAAATGTGAATATGATTTTCGGCAATTTTTAAACCTTATTGGATAAGCTTTCGATTAAATATAATTCCAATCCTGTATCAACCAATCAGAAGCCGTATAGGATTCTATTCTGAGTACCATCTTTGGGTAAAAAACTTGCCGGTTAAAAATAATTGAGCTCTTGTAACCTTATGGTTCTTTGACATGTTTTATATTTTCATATTTTGGGCCAAGTTTTCTGGGTTTTTTCCTAATTGGGGTCCAAAATTAAACTTTGATTTAAAAAAAAGAAATGTATTCTTGCGGTTCTTTGATATGCTGAATCTAATAGATATAAGAAGATGTGGTATGAGTGCCGATGAGACAGCTCTCCACCCAAGTACCAATATGTAAAAGTAAATCAATATAGGTCAAAGTACAGCCTTCAAGATGGAACCTTGGCTCACACCAAACAGCTAGCTATAAAGGGCTGTATTTAGATTTTGGACATTGGACCGTTAAAGTAAATTTCATATTTCAAATTTTTAAGTCTTATTAGACTATATTCATTCTTTGCCAGAAACCTATGTTGTGTGAAATATTTAATCAATCCAAATTCAGAGCCTTATCTCGAAGCTTAATCGTTGAGTCCATGCTTGCCGCAACTGTGCAGGGTTGGACCTCTGTGGTCATATCAAGCTGCACCCTGCTGAGCTGTTTATGTTATTTTGAGATATCCAGAACCACACATATACTTTTATTTAGCCTAATAGGTCAACTATATTTGGTGTATATTGATGTTCGTTTCTAATAGATACTATCAGAATTAGGTCAACTTTATTTGATGTCTGAAATGATTGTAAGGTTTACATGGTTGTCCGTCATTGTTCATATGACCTTGACTTCATTATACATCACACAACAAAGTTGCCTAGTGTATAATGTTTCTGACCCGTCTGTCCGTTCGTCAGTTCTTTAGTCATGTTCTTGTCATCACAACTTCTCTGAACCACACTGTATAATTTTATGAAACTTTGTAGTTAATTAGAACATACTATGTAGATGTGCATATTGACAGGAAATTATACTAACAGACTTTAGAAACCCAACACCTAAATAAATCGGACGTTTTTAAATTAAATAAATAATATATTACACAAATTCATCGTATATACGAATACTTAATCAATCTTTCAACGTTACAGACAAAACTTACAGTCAATCGAAAACCCAATGACGTAATGTTCCTTGTTGAAATACTGTGGTTAACACTTACAGTCTGGTTTTAGATCTTCAGTATCGGGTGTGGCCACAGTTGTTTCGTAGGATAGCTTCTAAAGAGCAGGTCATTCAATAACATCTACTCCATTCAAATTCATGAAGTTTTGAGTCAAGCTGGCGGTATGTGCACGCGCATTATCATGTTGGAATGTTAATTGATTGAACTGTCCATAACGTCGTAGCTCTGGAACAACAACTGGCTGCAAAATTTCATCAATATAGCGTCTATCTATTTTAATGTGCTATTGAAAATAACCAACCGTATCCAAAAATTGTTGTTAATAGAGCCCCATACCATTACACCTCCGCCACTTAATCTGTCATGTATAAGAACACAGATATCTGAGCGTAGCATTAATTTTCTCTTCTGTAGATTCTCGTTCTACCGTCCGCAAAACTTGCATTGAACCGTGATTCATCAGAAAACACCACACGATTCTCTACTGCTGCAGTTGTTGCTTGGCCCATTGTTGTTGATTTCGTCTATGACACAAAGTCATAATAAGTCCTTTTTAGAGCATCCTACAGTGAATTTGACGACATTTCAGTATACAGGACACTGATTTAGCATTAATTGCTCTGCCATAGCGTCCAATAATTTGGTTTGCGGCTGAGGTCGCCGTCGTGAAACCATTCTGCAAATGGCATACTATGATGGCATTTTGTTGGTGCTGCGTCGTTATTTGCGGTTGTCCGGGTCTCAGACGATCTTTAACTGCTCCTGTTTATCTGTAGTGTTGACATAGAAGCCTTCTTTTTGAATTGCGAACATTAAAATGTCTTGAAACAGCACATTGACTTATTTCTGTCTGTAACATTTGGATGGCTTGATTACGATTTTCATCACTTAGTCGCCGCATTGTGAAATCCCAAAAAGTTCAATTGGTTAAAGGAAGGCAAAGGATGTAACACATATTTAGGACAATAAAAACCATTTTAAAATTTATTCAGCTACCCGCCATCCATCGTCGAACATTTCATGCTCCCCTCACCACTAAATTACCTGGCTTACTCAGGTAAGAAAATAATTGATTTTTACTCACCAGATAGATGTAGGACTGTCGTAAATAACAAAACAAATAATATTTATGCCCCGCTGTTGCGGAGGGGGCATTAAAAGAGGGACGAAAGATACCAAAGGGACAGTCAAACTCATAAATCTAAAATAAACTGACAGCACCATGGCTAAAAATGAAAAAGACAAACAGACAAACAATAGTACACATGACACAACATAGAAAACTAAAGAAAAAACAACACGAACCCCACCAAAAACTAGGGGTGATCTCAGGTGCTCCAGAAGGGTAAGCAGATCCTGCTCCACATGTGGCACCCGTCGAGTTGCTGATGTGATAACAAATCCGGTAAATAGTCTAGTTCCGTAGGTCACATTCATGAAAGGAAAGGGGATGTAAGGAACATATCCGATATCATTTGTGAAACGGCATTAAGTTTTACCCTTGTCCGTCTGTACGTACGTCCCAAAATTGGTTTCCGTTCTCTAACTTTAGTTTGCTTCAACCAAATGTTATGAAATAATGATTAATGCTTATTTCCACAAAACACAGATCAAGTTTGAATTTTGGTGGCCTAACTTTTACCGTTCTAGAGTTATGCCCTTTACAAATGGAAAATTGTTCAATTTTTCGTTTCTGTTCTCTAACTTTAGTTTGCCAGAACCATTGATATTATGAAACTTATACACAATGCTTATTACCACGAAACACAAATCGAATTTGAATTTTGGTGGCATCACTTTAACTGTTTTAGAGTTATGCCCCTTTACAAATGGAAAAATTGCTGAAAAGTTCGTTTCTGTTTTAATTACTTTAGTTTGCCTCATCCAAATGTTATTAAACTTATGAACAATGCTAATTACCACAAAATACAGATTAAGTTCGAATTTAGGTGGCGTCACTTTTATCGTTATAGAGTTAAGCTACGTTCTCTAACTTAAGTTTGCCTCAAATAAATGTTATGAAACTTATAATCAATGCTTATTACCAAACTCAGATTAAGTACATATTTGGGTAGCGTCACTGTTACAGTTCTTGAGTTATGTCCCTTAATGATGATATTCAAACGGGGGCATCATCTGTGTCCCATGGACACATTCCTCATTTATATTTTACTATTTTCGAAAATAATTTAGAAAATTGGTGTTGCGTTTCTAAAGTTGGTCAATATATGATTAAATTAAACTCCTATAAAACCACACAGCAGAATTTTATGAAACTTTGGAGTTAATGAGGACACACTATGTAGATGTGCATATCCACAGAAATTATGATTCAAATCTATTTTCTAGGAGTTATACCCCTATGAACTTAAATTTTGGACTAAACTGATATAACAGTTTGTCATCACAACTCCTGTGAAAACAAACAACAGATGAAACTTTTAGTAAATGAGGACATAATATGTAAAAGTGTATATTCACTAGAAATTTTTATCAATGAGTTTGAGTCTTAAAAATTAGGAATCTGATGAGATTTTGCCCAGTCACAATGTTGGCGTGGAGTATGTGCTCACAAAGGTTCGTTGATTTTCATAAATCATTGATGCTGTAAAGTTTAGTGATACCGGTAGTAAGATTGTAAGACTGTTATCTTTAAGACTTTCAATTTACAATTCAGTCTCTTTGACTCATTCTCCATTTCCATTCTCAATTTTATTATTCAAATTAAGCAGAACAGAAATAATATTGCTCCCATCACTTAATGCATTATGCATTTACCATCATCTGAGGCATTCTGAGTCACAAATAAGAAAAATACAAAGTTGAATTAATACTTTATTGTTTTTTAAATTATCTTTGGTAATAACTTACTCCTTGATGTTTCAGAGCAAATTAGTAAGCAGTTGGATGAGTGGCAGAAGAATGCTGATAACTTTGTTGAAACCAGAGCTGCGAAATGTGTGTTGAAAGGTATCAAGGAAAACAGTTGTCTCACTATTACAGCTAGTTCTGGTGTTGGAAAGACATCCATTTTACGTCATGTGGCGTTAAAAATGAAAGAAAAAGAAGGGTATGATGTACTACCAGTTACTAATCCAAATGATATTATCCAGTTTAATAATCCAAATCAGAAAACACTGTTTGTAATTGATGACTTTTGTGGGACTTATTCCATAAACCAGTCCGACCTTGACAATTGGGAATCAGTTATGGAACAAATAAAGATGTTGATTGAAAACAAATTAACAAAAATTATTGTCGCGTGTCGATTACAAGTGTACCAGGACGAAAAGTTTGAATCTTTATCCATTTTCAGGACATCTGTTTGTAACCTACGTACAGAAGATTTGTGTTTATCAGAGACAGAGAAAACGTCAATAGCAGAAATATATCTGAAAACAAAAGCATCAGAGATTATTCAGTACTGTGATTTATATGATTTCTTTCCACTTCTCTGTAAATTGTATAATGAAAGTCCCAAGGTCAATATAACAGAATTCTTCAAAAATCCATTTTCGGTATACGAAACTGAAATTAACAAGCTTAATAAAAAAGGTCATTATAGAAAATACTGTGCAATGGCTTTGTGTGTTATGTTTAACAACAACTTAAAGGAGGAAATGTTTTCAGAAGAGATAAATATAGAAACAAGAAAGATCATTAAGGAAACATGTGAGGCATGCAGATTGGACAGAGGCACATCACGACTTGTTCTACTTGATGAACTAAACTCACTTGAACACACTTTTATAAAGAAAGAACATGGTATATTTAAAACAAAACATGATAAGTTATTTGACTTTCTTGCATACTATTTTGGACAAAAAATGATCCAGTGTATAATCAGAAATGCACATTCTGTTTTCATTATGCAGAGACTTTTACTAGAAAGGAAAGATTACATGGATCAGTTTATTACTATTGTACCACAGAAATACCATCAGATGTATATGCAGAGAATGATTGATGACTGGTCAATTGGTAAAGTAAATTGTGTGTTCAGGAATATAAACTTGAAGATACAAGAGTTCAGACACAAATTCCTATGTTATCTAAAAAAATGTAAAAAATCACTTCAGAGGCAATTAGCGCTGAAAATAGATGTAAATACTAAAGATACTGCACTGATACTATGTTCTTTGTATGATGATATTCCTTTTATTCATTGGTGTATTAACCATGGTGATTGTGTTAACCTGTGTAACTGTAGAGGTGTGAGTCCTTTGCATACAGCTGCAATTAAAGGTCATAAAGAAATAGTAAATGTATTACTGGACAACAAGGCAGACATTGATAAGTGTGCAGATTATGAAGCATCTCCTTTGTATATTGCTTGTTATAACAATCATATAGAGATAGTAAAGGTATTACTGGACAACAATGCAGACATTAATAAGTGTACAAATAATGGAGCATCTCCTTTGTTTATTGCTTGTTATAACAATCATATAGAGATAGTAAAGATATTACTGGACAACAATGCAGACATTGATAAGTGTAAAGATAATGGAGCATCTCCTTTGTTTATTGCTTGTTATAACAATCATATAGAGATAGTAAAGGTATTACTGGACAACAATGCAGACATTAATAAGTGTACAAATAATGGAGCATCTCCTTTGTATGTTGCTTGTCATAACAATCATATAGAGGTAGTAAAGATATTACTGGACAACAATGCAGACATTAATAAGTGTAAAGATAATGGAGCATCTCCTTTGTTTATTGCTTGTCATAACAATCATATAGAGATAGTAAAGGTATTACTGGACAACAATGCAGACATTAATAAGTGTGAAGATAATGGAGCATCTCCTTTGTATGTTGCTTGTCAAAATAATCATATAGAGATAGTAAAGATATTACTGGACAACAATGCAGACATTGATAAGTGTAAAGATAATGGAGCATCTCCTTTGTTTATTGCTTGTTATAACAATCATATAGAGATAGTAAAGGTATTACTGGACAACAATGCAGACATTAATAAGTGTACAAATAATGGAGCATCTCCTTTGTATGTTGCTTGTCATAACAATCATATAGAGGTAGTAAAGATATTACTGGACAACAATGCAGACATTAATAAGTGTAAAGATAATGGAGCATCTCCTTTGTATGTTGCTTGTCATAACAATCATATAGAGATAGTAAAGATATTACTGGACAACAATGCAGACATTAATAAGTGTGAAGATAATGGAGCATCTCCTTTGTTTATTGCTTGTCAGAATGATCATATAGAGATAGTAAAGATATTACTGGACAACAATGCAGACATTAATAAGTGTGAAGATAATGGAGCATCTCCTTTGTATGTTGCTTGTCAAAATAATCATATAGAGATAGTAAAGATATTACTGGACAACAATGCAGACATTAATAAGTGTAAAGATAATGGAGCATCTCCTTTGTATATTGCTTGTCATAATAATCATATAGAGATAGTAAAGATATTACTGGACAACAAGGCAGACATTGATAAGTGTAAAGATAATGGAGCATCTCCTTTGTATATTGCTTGTCATAATAATCATATAGAGATAGTAAAGGTATTACTGGACAACAATGCAGACATTAATAAGTGTACAAATAATGGAGCATCTCCTTTGTATGTTGCTTGTCATAACAATCATATAGAGATAGTAAAGATATTACTGGACAACAATGCAGACATTAATAAGTGTGAAGATAATGGAGCATCTCCTTTGTTTATTGCTTGTCAGAATGATCATATAGAGATAGTAAAGATATTACTGGACAACAATGCAGACATTAATAAGTGTGAAGATAATGGAGCATCTCCTTTGTATGTTGCTTGTCAAAATAATCATATAGAGATAGTAAAGATATTACTGGACAACAATGCAGACATTAATAAGTGTAAAGATAATGGAGCATCTCCTTTGTATATTGCTTGTCATAATAATCATATAGAGATAGTAAAGATATTACTGGACAACAAGGCAGACATTGATAAGTGTAAAGATAATGGAGCATCTCCTTTGTATATTGCTTGTCATAATAATCATATAGAGATAGTAAAGATATTACTGGACAACAATGCAGACATTAATAAGTGTACAAATAATGGAGCATCTCCTTTGTATGTTGCTTGTCATAATAATCATATAGAGATAGTAAAGATATTACTGGACAACAAGGCAGACATTAATAAGTGTGCAGATAATGGAGTATCTCCTTTGAATATTGCTTGTCATAATAATCATATAGAGATAGTAAAGATATTACTGGATAACAATGCAGACATTAATAAGTGTGAAGATAATGGAGTATCTCCTTTGTATAGTGCTTGTCATAATAATCATATAGAGATAGTAAAGGTATTACTGGACAACAAGGCAGACATTAATAAGTGTGAAGATAATGGAGTATCTCCTTTGTTTATTGCTTGTCAGAATGATCATATAGAGATAGTAAAGATATTACTGGACAACAAGGCAGACATTAATAAGTGTACAAATAATGGAGTATCTCCTTTGTATATTGCTTGTCAGAATGATCATATAGAGATAGTAAAGGTATTACTGGACAACAATGCAGACATTGATAAGTGTGTGGATAACGGTTCATTTCCTTTGTATATTGCTTGTCATAACAATCATATAGAGATAGTAAAGGTATTACTGGACAACAATGCAGACATTGATAAGTGTAAAGATAATGGAGTATCTCCTTTGTATAGTGCTTGTCATAATAATCATATAGAGACAGTAAAGTTATTACTGGATAACAATGCAGACATTAATAAATGTACAGATGATGGAGAATCTCCCTTATTTGTTGCTTGTGCGGAAAATCATATAGAGATAGTAAAGGTATTACTTGACAACAATGCAGACATGCATAAGTGTACAAATAATGGTATCTCACCCAAACAAATTGCCAGTGATAAAGGATACAATGGCATACTTGCTGTCATTAACGAATATTCAAGAGAGGAGGTTATATTTTTTTAAAGAAAATAAAAGGAATATCAAAATATAAATTGTGATTTTGACAATTAAAGATTTGAGAAAGGAAATTCTGTTTAGAAATAGAATTGTAATGAAGACTGAGTGCTTTATTCAAATCAAATATTTTTTTTAATTTGTTATTTTTTGTTCAATCATTGTATCAGAGTTTGTTTTTTTGTAGTGAAATTTATTCATGTTTTTGATTTGAAAACATATTCTTTGATATGAAATAATTTGTATACGACCGAAAAAAATAATTTGGGATCGTATAATGGTATGATGTGATCGTCGTCTGTGTCGTCCGAAAACATATTGGTTTCTGGCCAATAACTTTAGTTTAAGTAAATAGATCTTTATGAAATTTTTTCAGAAGGTTCAATACCACAAAAAAAAAGGTTGGGATTGATTTTTTGGATGATGGTCCTAACCGTTTAGGAATAAGGGGCCCAAAAGGTGCCAAAAACAAGCATTTTTTAGCTCACCTAAGGATAATAACTTGTGTATTAGTATTTCAATTGCTCTGAAATTGTACCACAATGTTTAAAACCACAAGTTGAAGGTTTGGATTGATTAAAGGGGTTATGGGTCCAAATTTTAGGAATTAAGGGCCAAAAAGGGGCCAATAACAAGCTTTTACCAGTTTCAAGACAATAACTTGTGTGTTATTGTATGGATCTCTCTAAAACTAAATCACAATGTTCCATATAACAAAGGGGAGGCTGGGAATAGGTTTTGGATTAATTGCCCAAAATATGTAGGAATTAGGAGCCAAAAAAGGGCCAAAAGATTCTAGTTTCCAAACAATAACTTGTGTTTAAGTGTGTGGATCTCTCAGAAGAGAGTACTACAAGATTCCATACTTCAAAGGAACAGTTATTGTTTAATGGGAGAGTTTCAATATGTTGGGGGAGGGGGGGGGGGGGATTTTGTTAACAATTTTTTCAGGGATTCTAGGGGGACTCCTTTTTTCAAAAAATGTTCAAATTTTGAAAAGTTTCAAGAAGAAATCTTCATTTGCACAGTATTGTGCAATAGATTTGTTAGATCTTTGACTACATTTATTTTGTGACAAAAACCTTTATTATGTCAAAAATTTTATTACAATCCAAATTCAGGCATTATCAAGCTTTAATATTATGACCAAAGTTGCCTCAACCGTTCAGGGTTCGACCACTTTGGTAGTATAAAGCTGCGTCCTGTGGAGGACCTGGTTGTACTTTTTTTTTATGTAGGATCTCATTAAAAAGTAAACTTTTGATTAAAAAACAATGGTTAACAAATGATAAAAAAAGTTTGGATGAGATTATTTCATGAGATATATTTATATCCCTGTATTGATATTGAAAAATGTATACTTTAATATATCTGCAATGCCCATAATTTGAAGGGAAAAAAAGCATTTGTTTCCATACTTGGTTTAAACGAAGACCAACAGACATTTGAATTTATTTTTAACATGCCTACATGTATTATGATGATAAAATCAGTCGCTTCAAACAAAATATTTATTAGTAAATACAATCTAAAGTTTCAGTCTTTTTTTCCTGTTTTCCAAAAACACTTACCTCATGGAGTAGTCAAAACTTTTCATACTGTATGAAAACCAGTGACAACTTTCAAGCCGATAACAATTGGTTATCTATTAGGGTAGTATCATTATTTTGTGTCATTAGAAAATTAAGCCATGCAAACAAAACGTTGTCATATTGATTTAAAATAACTGTCAATATAAACAATAGTTAGAAATAAAATGATATAAATATGATCATTGTGTAAAATACATGAAAGAAATGAACTGCCAATCGTGTCAACTGTAATATCAATGACATATTTGTCTAAGATGAAGTCACAAAACAATTATTTATGTTATTTAAATAGATTGACATTCTGTTATATAACTTAACTGTGTATCAGTAGTATTCCTAATCAATATGGGAGATTGATGAGTGATAAGCCATCATCAATATATCATATCTGGATGTGAACTTAGTACATGTTTCTTCTGTTGACTTTTACACTATGTCATTTCTGTTTCATATGAGTACAAAATAAACAAAAGAAAGTCAGAAGTCTTCACAATAAGTACCCATTAGAATACTGATTGTCTATCAAACTCAACAAAACTAATGTCGAGCGTTTTGATGAAGTCATTGTTTGTTTGTTTGTAATTCAAATCAGTGCAGGACAAGAATTTTTTTCTATGATTTCCATTTTTTGTAAAAAAAATACTGTTTATTGAGTAGTTAAATTAGATCTTCATGCAGCATGGAGTAGTGTAGAGAGCAGAAAAATAGAATATTTGGATATTACTTTTGCGAAAGATGCAGTATGTGAGACAAGGGTATTAATACTAGTATCCATTGGCAGCGACAGCCTAAACTATTTATAAGCATATAATTTCGGAAGGTAGAAGACCTGGATGCTTCATATCTTGTATGCAGATACCTTATGTTGAGAAGTTTCCATCTGTCATATGTCAATTGTCCTCATTTTCATGGTTCAGTGCAGTGGCGGATGCAGGAATTTTCGAAAGGGGGGGTGCTAGCCCAGGGCAAAGGGGGGGGGGGGGGGGGGGGGGGTGCAAAACATATGTCCCGATTCAAATGCATTGATCGGCCAAAATAAATGGGGGGTGCGCACCCCCGGAACCCCCCCCCCTCTGGATCCGCCACTGCAGTGACTGCTTGAAAAATAAATTAGAGATTTTTGAGTGAATTTCTCACTTATGCGTATATACAATAACTATATTTGGTATAATGGTTTCTTGCAACGTCTTCATGTCCGACAGACAAGGTTCACCTGCCCTCCACTTCAATCAAGGTTGAAATTGCGTGATTAGGTCCGTTTCTCAAATACTATAAGCAGTAGGTCAACTATATTTTTGGTGTATGGAATGATTGTTATAAGTACATGTCAGTCTGGCAGGCTTAATCTAATATGGTGGCTTTTGTTATCTCTGTAATGACGTCATTCAGTAATTATTGTAGTTCCTGGAACTAGTCATCAGATCGGTTTCTAATCACAAAAATAACAAAAGACACCAAATACAAGTAGTTACTAAAACTAGTCATTAGATCGATTCTAATCACAAAAATAACAAAAACACCATGTACCCGTAGCTACTGAAACTAGTCATCAGATAGTTTCTATTCACAAAAATAACAAAGACACCAAGATATATCCTTAGTTACCGAAACTAACCATCAGATAGTTTCTATTCACAAAAATAACAAAAACACCATGTATCCTTAGTTACTGAAACTATCATCAGATAGATTCTATTCACAAAAATAACAAAAGACACAGTAGGAACCGTACGTTACTGAAACTAACCATCAGATGTGTTCTATTCACAAAAATAAAAAGACACAAGTATCCTATTTACTGCAAAGTCATTAAATCAGGCTTCTGATAAAAAATAAAAAGACACATAGAGTAACCCGTAGTTACTAAAATACCATTAGATCAGTTACTATCACAAAAATAATGAAAAGACAAAGACCGTATTTACTGAAACTAGTCATTCGATCGGTTATAATCAAAAAATAACAAAAGATACAAAATATCCGTCATTACTGAAACAATCGTCATGATCGTTCTAATCACAAAAATAACAAAAAACACCATAAACCCGTAGTTACTGAAATAGTACCTAGATCGTCGAATCACAAAAATAAAAAGTACACCAATATTACGTCATACCGAAAATAGTCTAAGATCGTTTCTAATTACAAAAATAACCAAAAAAAACTGTGATCACATTTACCGTGTATTAGTACATATATCGTTCCTAATCACATAAATACAAAAGGAAAATATTCGTAGTACTAAAACAAGTCATAGATCGGTTCTAATTACAGAAATAACAAAAGAATCCGTGATCATAGTTTTATCACTAACATCCATACGGTTCTATTCACAAAATAACAAAAGACAATAATACCCGTAGTTACTAAACTAGTCATCAGGTCTGTTCTATTCACAGAAATAACAAAAGACACAACAACCGTAGTTTATAAAACTATCCTACAGAACGTTCTATTCACAAAATAACAAAAGACACAATAATACCTGTAGTTACTAAAACTAGTTCTCAGATCAGTTCTATTCACAGAAATAACAAAAGACACAAAAATACCCGTAGTTACTGAAATAGTCTCAGATCAGTTCTATTCACAAAATAACAAAAGAACAAAGTATCTGTAGTTTGAAAATTACTCAGAATCGGTTCTATGTCACAATAAATAACAAAATACCGAAGACTGAAACACTGATATTTATCGAAGAATAGTATCAATAAATACATAAGAGTTGAAAATAACCATCAGTAGTTTACTTAAAACAAGTCAACAGATCGATTTACTGATTCACAGAAAATAACAAAAGACGACATAATACCCGTAGTTACTTAAACTAGTCCTCAGATCGTTCTATCACAGAAAAACAAAAGACCATAATACCCGTAGTTACTTAAACTAGTCTCAGATCGGTTCTAGTCACAGAAATAACAAAAGACACAAAATACCCGTAGTTACTTAAACTAGTCATTCAGATCGGTTCTATTCACAGAAATAACAAAAGACACAATAATACCCGTAGTTACTGAAACTAGTCTTAGATCAGTTCTATTCACAGAAATAACAAAAGACACATAATACCCGTAGTTACTTAACTAGTTCTCAGATCAGTTCTATCACAGAAATAACAAAAGACACATAATACCCGTAGTTACTTCAAACTAGTCCTCAGATCAGTTCTAGTCACAGAAATAACAAAAGACACAAATACCCGTAGTTACTTAAATAGTCCTCATCAGTTCTAGTCACAGAAATAACAAAAGCACAAAATACCGTAGTTCAACTAGTCTCGATCAGTTATACAAATAACAAAAGATACACTAGTCACAGAAATAACAAAAGACACATAATACCCGTAGTTACTTAAACTTGTCATCAGATCAGTTCTAGTCACAGAAATAACAAAGACACATAATACCCGTAGTTACTGAAACTAGTCATCAGATCAGTTCTATTCACATAAATAACAAAAGACACAAAATACCCGTAGTTACTGAAACTAGTCATCAGATCAGTTCTATTCACATAAATAACAAAAGACACAAAATACCCGTAGTTACTGAAACTAGTCCTCAGATCAGTTCTAGTCACAGAAATAACAAAAGACACATAATACCCGTAGTTACTGAAACTAGTCATCAGATCAGTTCTATTCACATAAATAACAAAAGACACAAAATACCCGTTGTTACTGAAACTAGTCCTCAGATCAGTTCTAGTCACAGAAATAACAAAAGACACATAATACCCGTAGTTACTGAAACTAGTCATCAGATCAGTTCTATTCACAGAAATAACAAAAGACACAAAATACCCGTAGTTACTGAAACTAGTCCTCAGATCAGTTCTATTCACAGAAATAACAAAAGACACATAATACCCGTAGTTACTTAAACTAGTCCTCAGATCAGTTCTAGTCACAGAAATAACAAAAGACACATAATACCCGTAGTTACTTAAACTTGTCATCAGATCAGTTCTAGTCACAGAAATAACAAAAGACACATAATACCCGTAAGTACTGAAACTAGTCATCAGATCAGTTCTATTCACATAAATAACAAAAGACACAAAATACCCGTAGTTACTGAAACTAGTCCTCAGATCAGTTCTAGTCACAGAAATAACAAAAGACACATAATACCCGTAGTTACTGAAACTAGTCCTCAGATCAGTTCTAGTCATAGAAATAACAAATACACAAAATACCCGTAGTTACTGAAACTAGTCCTCAGATCAGTTCTATTCACAGAAATAACAAAAGACACATAATACCCGTAGTTACTAAAACTAGTCCTCAGATCTGTTCCATTCACAGAAATAACAAAAGACACAAAATACCCGTAGTTACTTAAACTAGTCATCAGATCGGTTCTATTCACAGAAATAACAAAAGACACAAAATACCCGTAGTTACTGAAACTAGTCCTCAGATCAGTTCTAGTCACAGAAATAACAAAAGACACATAATACCTGTAGTTACTTAAACTAGTTCTCAGATCGGTTCTAGTCACAGAAATAACAAAAGACACATAATACCCGTAGTTACTAAAAACTAGTCATCAGATCAGTTCTATTCACATAAATAACAAAAGACACACGATACCCGTAGTTCCAAAACCACCAGTTCTCAGATCTGTTCTAGTCACACAAAAAACAAAAGACACATAATACCCGTAGTTACTTAAACTAGTCATCAGATCTGTTCTATTCACAGAAATAACAAAAGACACATAATACCCGTAGTTACTAAAACTAGTCATCAGATCTGTTCTATTCACATAAATAACAAAAGACACATAATACCGTAGTTACTTATACTAGTTCTCAGATCAGTTCTATTCACATAAATTACAAAAGACACATAATACCCGTAGTTCCTAAAACCAGTTCTCAGATCTGTTCTAGTCACACAAAAAAAACCAAAAGACACATAATACCCGTAGTTACTTAAACTTGTCATCAGATCAGTTCTAGTCACATGACTAACAATTGACACAAAATACCGTAGTTACTTAAACTAGTCCTCAGATCTGTTCTATTCACACAAAAAACAAAAGACACAAAATACCCGTAGTTACTTAAACTAGTTCTCAGATCTGTTCTATTCACATAAATAACAAAAGACACATAATACCCGTAGTTACTTAAACTAGTCATCAGATCTGTTCTATTCACATAAATAACAAAAGACACATAATACCCGTAGTTACTAAAACTAGTCATCAGATCTGTTCTATTTACATAAATAACAAAAGACACATAATACCTGTAGTTACTTAAACTAGTCCTCAGATCTGTTCTATTCACATAAATAACAAAAGACACATAATACCCCTAGTTACTTAAACTAGTCATCAGATCTGTTCTATTCACATAAATAACAAAAGACACATAATACCCGTAGTTATTAAAACTAGTCATCAGATCTGTTCTATTCACATAAATAACAAAAGACACAAAATACCCGTAGTTACTTAAACTAGTCATCAGATCTGTTCTATTCACATAAATAACAAAAGACACAAAATACCCGTAGTTACTAAACTAGTCATCAGATCTGTTCTATTCACATAAATAACAAAAGACACATAATACCCGTAGTTACTAAAACTAGTCATCAGATCTGTTCTATTCACATAAATAACAAAAGACACAAAATACCGTAGTTACTTAAACTAGTCCTCAGATCTGTTCTATTCACAGAAATAACAAAAGACACAAAATACCGTAGTTACTTAAACTAGTCCTCAGATCAGTTCTATTCACATAAATAACAAAAGACACAAAATACCCGTAGTTACTTAAACTAGTCCTCAGATCTGTTCTATTCACACGAATAACAAAAGACACATAATACCCGTAGTTACTTAAACTAGTCATCAGATCTGTTCTATTCACACGAATAACAAAAGACACATAATACCCGTAGTTACTTAAACTAGTCCTCAGATCTGTTCTATTCACAGAAATAACAAAAGAAACATAATACACGTAGTTACTTAAACTAGTGCTCAGATCTGTTCTATTTACAGAAATAACAAAAGACACATAATACCCGTAGTTACTTAAACTAGTCATCAGATCTGTTCTATTCACAGAAATAACAAAAGACACATAATACCCGTAGTTACTAAAACTAGTCCTCGGTCAGTTCTATTCACATAAATAACAAAAGACACAAAATACCCGTAGTTACTTAAACTAGTCCTCAGATCTGTTCTATTCACATAAATAACAAAAGACACAAAATACCCGTAGTTACTTAAACTAGTCCTCAGATCAGTTCTATTCACATAAATAACAAAAGACACAAAATACCCGTAGTTACTTAAACTAGTCATCAGATATGTTCTATTCACATAAATAACAAAAGACACAAAATACCCGTAGTTACTAAAACTAGTCATCAGATATGTTCTATTCACATAAATAACAAAAGACACAAAATACCGTAGTTACTAAAACTAGTCATCAGATCTGTTCTATTCACATAAATAACAAAAGACACATAATACCCGTAGTTACTAAAACTAGTCATCAGATCTGTTCTATTCACATAAATAACAAAAGACACATAATACCCGTAATTACTTAAACTAGTCCTCAGATCAGTTCTATTCACATAAATAACAAAAGACACAAAATACCCGTAGTTACTAAAACCAGTCATCAGATCTGTTCTATTCACATAAATAACAAAAAGACACATAATACCCGTAGTTACTAAAACAAGTCCTCGGATCAGTTCTATTCACATAAATAACAAAAGACACAAAATACCGTAGTTACTAAAACTAGTCCTCAGATCAGTTCTATTCACATCAATAAAAAAAGACACATAATACCCGTAGTTACTAAAACTAGTCCTCAGATCAGTTCTATTCACATAAATAACAAAAGACACATAATACCCGTAGTTACTGAAACTAGTCATCAGATCAGTTCTATTCACATGAATAACAAAAGACACAAAATACCCGTAGTTACTTAAACTAGTCATCAGATCTGTTCTATTTGCATAAATAACAAAAGACACATAATACCCGTAGTTACTAAAACTAGTCATCAGATCTGTTCTATTCACATCAATAACAAAAGACACAAAATACCCGTAGTTACTAAAACTAGTCCTCGGATCAGTTCTATTCACATAAATAACAAAAGACACAAAATACCCGTAGTTACTTAAACTAGTCATCAGATCTGTTCTATTTGCATAAATAACAAAAGACACATAATACCCGTAGTTACTAAAACTAGTCATCAGATCTGTTCTATTCACATCAATAACAAAAGACACAAAATACCCGTAGTTACTAAAACTAGTCCTCGGATCAGTTCTATTCACATAAATAACAAATGACACATAATACCCGTAGTTACTAAAACTAGTCATCAGATCAGTTCTATTCACATAAATAACAAAAGACACAAAATACCCGTAGTTACTTAAACTAGTCCTCAGATCTGTTCTATTCACATAAATAACAAAAGACACAAAATACCCGTAGTTACTTAAACTAGTCCTCAGATCAGTTCTATTCACATAAATAACAAAAGACACAAAACACCCGTAGTTACTTAAACTAGTCATCAGATATGTTCTATTCACATAAATAACAAAAGACACAAAATACCCGTAGTTACTAAAACTAGTCATCAGATCTGTTCTATTCACATAAATAACAAAAGACACATAATACCCGTAGTTACTAAAACTAGTCATCAGATCTGTTCTATTCACATAAATAACAAAAGACACATAATACCCGTAAATACTTAAACTAGTCCTCAGATCAGTTCTATTCACATAAATAACAAAAGACACAAAATACCCGTAGTTACTAAAACCAGTCATCAGATCTGTTCTATTCACATAAATAACAAAAAGACACATAATACCCGTAGTTACTAAAACAAGTCCTCGGATCAGTTCTATTCACATAAATAACAAAAGACACAAAATACCCGTAGTTACTAAAACTAGTCCTCAGATCAGTTCTATTCACATCAATAAAAAAAGACACATAATACCCGTAGTTACTAAAACTAGTCCTCAGATCAGTTCTATTCACATAAATAACAAAAGACACATAATACCCGTAGTTACTGAAACTAGTCATCAGATCAGTTCTATTCACATGAATAACAAAAGACACAAAATACCCGTAGTTACTTAAACTAGTCATCAGATCTGTTCTATTTGCATAAATAACAAAAGACACATAATACCCGTAGTTACTAAAACTAGTCATCAGATCTGTTCTATTCACATAAATAACAAAAGACACATAATACCCGTAGTTACTTAAACTAGTCATCAGATCTGTTCTATTCACAGAAATAACAAAAGACACATAATACCCGTAGTTACTTAAACTAGTCATCAGATCTGTTCTATTCACAGAAATAACAAAAGACACATAATACCCGTAGTTACTTAAACTAGTCATCAGATCTGTTCTATTCACAGAAATAACAAAAGACACATAATACCCGTAGTTACTGAAACTAGTCATCAGATCTGTTCTATTCACAGAAATAACAAAAGACACATAATACCCGTAGTTTCTAAAACTAGTCATCAGATCTGTTCTATTCACAGAAATAACAAAAGACACATAATACCCGTAGTTACTTAAACTAGTCATCAGATCTGTTCTATTCACAGAAATAACAAAAGACACATAATACCCGTAGTTACTTAAACTAGTCATCAGATCTGTTCTATTCACAGAAATAACAAAAGACACATAATACCCGTAGTTACTTAAACTAGTCCTCAGATCTGTTCTATTCACAGAAATAACAAAAGACACATAATACCCGTAGTTACTAAAACTAGTCATCAGATCGGTTCTATTCACATAAATAACAAAAGACACATAATACCCGTAGTTACTTAAACTAGTCATCAGATCGGTTCTATTCACAGAAATAACAAAAGACACATAATACCCGTAGTTACTAAAACTAGTCATCAGATCGGTTCTATTCACATAAATAACAAAAGACACATAATACCCGTAGTTACTTAAACTAGTCCTCAGATCGGTTCTATTCACAGAAGTAACAAAAGACACATAATACCCGTAGTTACTTAAACTAGTCATCAGATCTGTTCTATTCACATAAATAACAAAAGACACATAATACCCGTAGTTATTAAAACTAGTCCTCAGATCAGTTCTATTCACAGAAATAACAAAAGACACAAAATACCCGTAGTTACTAAAACTAGTCATCAGATCGGTTCTATTCACAGAAATAACAAAAGACACAAAATACCCGTAGTTACTTAAACTAGTCATCAGATCTGTTCTATTCACAGAAATAACAAAAGACACAAAGTATTCGTAGTTACTGAAACTAGTAATTAGATCGGTTCAAGTCACAAAAATAGCAAAAGTATTCGTAATTACTGAAACTAGTCATCAGATCGATTCTAGTCACAAAAATAACAAAAAACACCAATTACTCGTAGTTACTGAAACGAGTCATTAGATCGGTTCAAGTCACAAAAATAACAGAAGTATTCGTAGTTACTTAAACTAGTCATCAGATCGGTTCTATTCACAGAAATAACAAAAGACACATAATACCCGTAGTTACTAAAACTAGTCATCAGATCGGTTCTATTCACATAAATAACAAAAGACACATAATACCCGTAGTTACTTAAACTAGTCATCAGATCTGTTCTATTCACAGAAATAACAAAAGACACATAATACCCGTAGTTACTTAAACTAGTCATCAGATCAGTTCTATTCACATAAATAACAAAAGACACATAATACCCGTAGTTACTTAAACTAGTCATCAGATCGGTTCTATCACAGAAATAACAAAAGACACATAATACCCGTAGTTACTAAAACTAGTCATCAGATCGGTTCTATTCACATAAATAACAAAAGACACATAATACCCGTAGTTACTTAAACTAGTCATCAGATCTGTTCTATTCACAGAAATAACAAAAGACACAAAATACCCGTAGTTACTAAAACTAGTCATCAGATCGGTTCTATTCACATAAATAACAAAAGACACAAAATACCCGTAGTTACTAAAACTAGTCATCAGATCGGTTCTATTCACAGAAATAACAAAAGACACAAAATACCCGTAGTTACTAAAACTAGTCATCAGATCGGTTCTAGTCACAAAAATAACAAAAGACACAAAGTATTCGTAGTTACTGAAACTAGTCATTAGATCGGTTCAAGTCACAAAAATAACAAAAGTATTCGTAGTTACTGAAACTAGTCATCAGATCGGTTCTAGTCACAAAAATAAAAAAAAACACCAACTACTCGTAGTTACTGAAACTAGTCATTAGATCGGTTCTAGTCACAAAAATAACAAAAAACACCAATTACTCGTAGTTACTGAAACTAGTCATTAGATCGGTTCTAGTCACAAAAATAACAAAAGACACAAAGTATTCGTAGTTACTGAAACTAGTCATTAGATCGGTTCAAGTCACAAAAATAACAAAAGTATTCGTAGTTACTGAAACTAGTCATCAGATCGGTTCTAGTCACAAAAATAACAAAAAACACCAATTACTCGTAGTTACTGAAACTAGTCATTAGATCGGTTCAAGTCACAAAAATAACAAAAGTATTCGTAGTTACTGAAACAAGTCATCAGATAGGCTCTTAAATAACAAAAGACAGCAAGTACCAGTTATTACTGAAACAAATCTTCTGATTTGGTTCATATCACAAAAATAACATGAGATACAAAGTAGCCGTTGTTACTGAAACTAGCTCAGCGCTCAATACTGATTATGGATAAAACAAACGACAACACTAAAATATTGTTTAGTGTTCTTCTGACGGATTTAGTAAAGATTTCATACACAATTTGAGGAAAATCCTACACTTGTCCATCGAAGACGTATCATTAACAGGATCCAGTACTACAAGCAGTAATAAATCAACATTAACGTACCGAATAGCTTGTGGTGATGTAAAATCTAAATTAAATGTAAATATATAAGAGTGAGACATATATGTTATTCGTCGTGGCAGTATTATCTTTCTAAAAGTGAACATTCGGGAATGATTGTGGCCTAACGACATAAGCTTTACTTAAAAAAACAGAAGATATAGTCGAACACTCATAGTGTTTGCAAAGGCATACCCATGTCTCTGGTTTATATAAACTACATGGTGTAAGATTTCTGTTTGTTATTGAAACACAGTTTAACGATCCAGACTAATTTTTTTGTCATTCCCAATAGGCTTTAGGTCACTTTTTTAATTACAGATTGATTGATTGCATGTGCAATTCTTAACAAAGGGGTTATTTGACAGAATTTATTGGTTTAGTTGGTAATAATTAGTTGGAGAACTGTTAAAATAGTCAGTTAGAAAACTGTCCCTTCTGAGTCCAAAGATCAAAGGTTGTGAACAAGTACAGGCAATCGGACGGCCTTCAACAATGAATATTTCTCTTCGTTATGTCATAAGATACTAGATTATGAAACGTATATTATGTTAGAGACATTATTTTACAAAAGGTTCTATTGTATACTTCAAAAACTTATTTCTCTTTGCAATTAAGCCGATTGCATTTTATTTCTCACTTACTTTATTTTATGTCTTTAGTGCTGGTATGTCATAAAATAAAAGATTTTAAAACTTATGAGTAAGGGACATACTTATACAATCAGTTCACATTCTATATCTCCATTAGTTTTAAGATCTCACTTATTTTATGGTCTTTAAGGTTGGCAAGTTGAAACAACCTGTCCAAAGAGATATTGTTTCTCTCAGTGAATTGCTAGAATAAAATATATACATTATAGAAAATAACCCATATTACATGCAATACCTAAATATAAGTATCGATGGGATATCATTTCCTTAAGTGACAATACTATACATGGATCCTGACAATACATATTTATTAATGTATAAAAGGAAAATATAGAAATCAATAAGCAAATTTAGGAAAGGCTGTAGCAGCAAAATCATTGACTTATGATACTATATCCGTTATAAACACGTGCACATATTGCTGTTAGCTTAAATCGGAAACATACACACACCGGCACGTCTTTTTTTTCCTTGTCTGTTTGTTTTTGGGTAGGATGGCATGCAGTTTTTCCGAACTTAACTATTGTTTTAATGAAAACAGGCATCATCGGAAATTATCCATCAAGTAGTTGAACGGTATACAAAGAAGAAAAAATATGGCTGAGCTCACTTTCAAATTAATGACCAAGGATTTAAAATGTGGTGACTCTACAAATAGGGTGTATACTCTGAGGGTGTATATCCTATAGAATAGCACCCCCTGAAAAAGTGTATCGGGTCCACCGTTCAGCCACCCTACACGTTTGGACCATTTTTTTTTTATTTATTAAAAAACCTGCATGATGAACTATTCGATGTTTATACAAGGGACTATACACAACCTTGGTTTATATATTTAAAAAAAATCATCAATAAAAATTCGGCATTTTTTTAATGAAATATTGTTCTAAATTGATTTGATGATCATATGTAAGTTATATATAATTACTGTTACACAGCCAAACTCGGGGGATTGTCATGTGTTTGAAAATCGTGATTGTTGTTTTAACTAGCTTTAGTGTAAATTATATATATGCATGTGCGTTAGCATGTATTTAGCTTACACTACTAGTAGGAGGAAACACAACGAAGATTCAAAATGTTAGTGCACGTGTTGTTGTTTGAGTTTCATAGCGATTTGATATCGATCTTAACCGTAAAACAACACAAAAAAACTTTTCAGAAAGTGACTTTATTTTGAAAAAAATTGATTTTTTTTTATAGCAATACACTAACCAAAACACGATACAAATAATGTATCATATATATTCAACACAAAAACGTCACTTTATTTTGAAACAACGTTTTTTTTTCATAGCAGGTCTCTAATAAAGCAAAACATACCGTTAAAAAGGCAGTGGCTATTTTGCCGGCTCAGATTAAAGTATCCTTATTCAAACCGGCTATATAGCATATTTCTATAGAAAAGAATACTTTGTCGGCACCAGCAATATAGTGAATTTGTTAATTTGTAGGTTCTTTGTGAAGAGCGAAATTTAATATAAATTTACTTTTGGAAAGTACAATGAAAATATGCACCGTCAACATAAAAGAACAAATAATTACATGTAGTTGTAATTAATTCTAAAATCAGTTATGCTAAGTTGGATATTTAAATCGGAGATGAACATAAAATCAGTCATGAACGCCAATATGACATCATGTTGAAAGACAACATGTAACAACCTCATATGCTTCCAACAACTATTGGACGAAAATACAAACATCGAGTAAAAAAATATTTTTCACCTTAAGAGCCAGTCTGCCATAAAACCATGCAAAATCTCAAATTTCGACCAAATTGGTAGTTACAACTTGGCAACATTATATATATTTCCAAAATCTTTGGGTATTTAGGAGTTAAGATAAAAAAAATTTTTTTTGTTAATTCACACTATTTTCCATTTTACAGCCTTATTTGCATATTTGTGAATTATTAAAAAAAAAATGGAAAAAAATCACCATATTTAGGTACTTTTTAAAGGTCTGGATACTTGATATATCTCTTTAATATAACATTATCTTGTTATATTTTGCAAAGAACATCATAAAAAAAAAGAAAAATGCATTTTGAGATTTTTTTTTACCTTTTGGCAGGTTGCCAGAGAGGTTCGTGCAACAGATGTATTAGATAACTTGCATGTAGTACATGTACTCAGTAGGTGTTTTCTCTCAAGATCATATTTTTTTTTTTAACTTTTAGGATTTTTTTAAAGGTGCATATCAGTTCTAAGACAAGTAAAAAAAAATAGCCTGGCAAATAATGTGAAGTTAGTAAAAAATGCTCCCAAAATCTCTATAAAATGCACCAATTGTAATAGTTTTTGCCCCTTAATATTTGAACTAAAACTGATCAAAGTAGACTTATATTCAGGACAATAACTTAAGTTTAAGTGTATACATCTTTATGATTGTTTTTTCAGAAGGTTCAATACCACAAAAAGAAGGTTGGGATCGATTTTTGGGGATAATGGTCCCAACCGTTTAGGAATTAAGGGCCCAAAAGGGGCCCAAAACAAGCATTTTATAGTTTAAGGATAATAACTTGTGTATGAGTATTTAAATTGCTCTGATATTGTACCGCAATATTTAAAACCACAAGTAAAAGGTTTGGATTCATTTATGGGTCATGGGTTCAAAGTTAGGAATTAAGGGCCAAAAAGGGGTCAAAAACAAGCATTTTTCTAGTTTCAAGACAATAACTTGTGTGTAATTGTATGGATCTCTCTACAATTGTACCACAATGCCCCATATAATAAAGGGGAGGCTGGGATTTAGTTTTGGATGAATTGCCCAAAATATGTAGGAATAAGGGGCCAAAAAAGGGCCAAAAAGAAGCATGTTTCTAGTTTCCAAACAATAACTTGGGTTTAAGTGTATGGATCTCTCTGTAATTGTACTACAAGGTTCTATACTACAAAGGAAAGGATTGGATAGAGTTTAAGGGTTATTGCTTAAAGGGGGGTTTCAATAAGTTGGGGGGGGGGGGGAATTTATTTACAATTATTTTAAGGGATTTCTTTTTTTTTGCAACATTTTTCAAATTTAAAATTTTGAAAAGTTTAAAGAAGACATTTTCAATTGCACAGTATTGTGCAATAGATTTGTTTGATCTTTGACCACATTTATTTTGTAACAAAACCCTTTATTTTGTCAAATATTCATTCACAATCCAAATTCAGACAGCATCAAGCTTGAACATTGTGACCAAATTTAGTTTGCCCCAACTGTTCAGGGTCCAACCACTGCGGTTGTATAAAGCTGCGCCCTGAAATCACCTGGTTTTCACATACTTTCAATTGATGACAGTCTTTTAAAAAGCTTGGTTGTGAACATACTTGTACTTCAAAATATCTTCCTCTTTGAAACTTTTGATTGGAACGAAACCAATTATAGGGGCAATCACTCATTGAGTGTCTAGATTAGAAAGTTGTGTCTATTAGAGCGTATGTAAAAAAATGTGGCCTTTTTTATCTACGAAAAAAGTTTATATGCGCATATATAATGTGCCATATAAAAGTTTTTGATTTATATCTCAGATTAAATCCAGATAAAAGAAAGACAGTTATGGTGACCCTACTTCTTCAAAAATCGAAAGCTTTTCTAAAATTATCTTGAATGTCCCCTCTCCAAAGAGCATCTCTTTCCTGTGTGTTGATACTTTGAGATTTTGATTTTTCTTTGGTATTAAGTGGTTCAATTTTGTTCCAGTCTGATATTTGTGTGCAGAGTTGTGGTCTTTGGACATAGAAAATTCACCTAGATAGTCAGAATTCAACGATTTTTTCGTTTTGCTTGAAGATTTCGTCTCGATATTTTTATGTAGTTTACACCATGACAAATTATAGATCAAGTTAAAATTTTATTCCATTACAATTAATTTGTAACGGGTTGGGGACTATGTATTGCCATGCATTAACACAGAATGCTTGTTTTTATCAAAATTTTCTCAACTCTGATGCTGCAAAATTGTTTGATATTTACTCTTTTTTTGCTTATACCTTCATCATGTTCATTCATGACTAAAAACTTGTATTTAGACCATTTTGCACGTTTTTCTTTACGGCAGACCACCATCATATTACATGTATATAAACAGTAAAATCATAACCATTTTAATGACAATATAAAAAAGAAGATGTGGTATGATTGTCAATCAGACAACTGTCCACAAGAGACCAAAATGACAAAGACATTAACTATAGGTAATTGTACGGTCTTCAACAATGAGCAAAGCCCATACCGCATAGTCAGCTATAAAAGGCCCCGATAAGGCAATGTAAATCAATTCAAACGAGAAAACTAACGGCCTTATTTATATAAAAAAAAATGAACGAAAAACAAATATGTAACACATAAACAAATGACAACCACTGAATTACAGGCTCCTGACTTGGGACATGCACATACATAAATAATGTGGCGGGGTTAAACATGTTAGCGGGATCCCTACCCTCACCCTAACCTAGGACATTGGTATAACAGTACAACATAAGAACGAACTAAAAAAATCAGTTGAAAAAGGTTTAACTCATCAGATGGACAAAAATACAAGTGGACGTGGCAAAATCTCCCAAAATCAATCCCAACCTTCCTTTTATGGTCATAAACCTTGTGTTTAAATTTCATAGATTTCTATTTACTTATACTAAAGTTATAGTGCGAAAACCAAACGTCATACCAATATACGACCAAAATTTTTCAATTTTTGCATTCGTATAAAAACAAATATACACAGATAAATGGTTAAACTGTTGAGCAGACATACAATTACGCGGCCACGTCCACTTGTATTTTTGTCCATCTGATGAGTTAAACCTTTTTCAACTGATTTTTTTAGTTCGTTCTTATGTTTTACTGTTATACCAATGTCCTAGGTTAGGGTGAGGGTAGGGATATCAATGGCCACAGCTACACTGTTTTGAATATGATTCTATGCTGACTCTAACCATGTATTTAGATTTTGGGTATTGGACCATAATAGGTAAATGTCAAATTAATTTTTTTAAAGTTTTTAAGTTTAAGTTCTTTGACAACACGCATCCTGTGTCAGAAACCTATGTTGTGTCAACTATATAATCACAATCCAAATTCAGAGCTGTATCAAGCTTAAATATTGTGTCCATACTTGCACCAACTGTTTAGGCTTCGACCTCTGCAGTCGTATAAAGCTGCGCCCTGAGGAGTATCTGGTTATCACATGTGGTTATGAAATAAATTTTACTGCAATTTGAAATATTTGTGTATGTCTCAGCTGGTAGTATTAGGCCAACTGTATTGTACATGTCTTATTCCAAAGCCTCAAATTTCTAGAGATTACATTCTAGGAGGAAACTTAACATTACTGTTATGTCCACTGTTCTCCCAGAATTGACATAGGGATTTCTAACTGGTTCATTTCAGCGTCACAAAATTTCAGTTGCAGTTTTATCAGGAACTATTGGAGTAGTCCTTATATTTGGCATAAAGATTTATCACAATATACAAAATATAGCACTTTTCTAGGGAAGAGGCACAATACTATGAAATTCACAAAACTGTTAAATCTTCCTCTTAAATTTTCTGGAAATAGATAACATGAATGTACAAGGCTGCGCAGTTTGTACAATTTTGTCTACATTTTCATACTATTTTAGAAAAGAAAATACACCTATTTCATCTGAAGGAGACGTGCTTAGAATTTTTAGTACTTTTACGATAGTTTTTTTTGGTCTAAATTGCAAGGGGTTGCATACATGTTGAGTCTCTATCTTTTATATGTTAAACAGTTTTATGAATATTTATCAAAAATAACATGTTTTAAAAATTTAAGACTGAACTCAATTGTGGCCACTTTGAATTTAGACAAAAGTGTCTAAAAAGTAGAATATTATAAAATGCTAAAATTGTGAAGAACTCATGATGATATTACCTGATGAGTGTGCATAGTATTGTAAATAAAACAGCCCATTTTTAAGTTACTAAAGTAATTTTCTTTTGAATAAGTTTGTATTTTAAACATATTGTAAAAATGCTAAAGTTTAGGGGCAAAAAAAGGCAAGAAAGGGGTATTCCCGGGTTTACTCTTTTAGTATAGTTTCTAATTTAAACTAAGTTAAACTTGGTTTATTCAATTAATATAACCAGTAAACATTAGTTCAGTCATTATTTTTCTTATATTTTGACTATCACATACTTTTGGAAAGTTACTATTGAAACAGATAAAACAGACAAAATTGCCATCATGCCTATCTTTAATTATTATTTTATCGTAAGAAGGTATCATTTGCCGAGCACCATTTTCTTGCATTTTGTAGATAAATATATAAGCTTCATGAAATATTACATTTCATTGAAAATAAAACACGATCTTACAAGATTCAAGCCTTTAAAAATCTACAAATTTTGCTGAATCGGCACTTTTTCAAAACCATGCAATTTCAACCTGTCAGTAGGGTTATTGAGAAATCTCACAACTTTTTGAATTATCATAATTTCCTTTCATTTTAAGTTGTTTGTTAAGATATTTTTCATCATTAAGCTGTAATTTTTCTATAAAACAATAAAAATTCAGGTCAAAGCACCCTAACATAGGCTTAAAAAGGCCTTTTGTCAGTAGAGAAATGGACAATTATCGAATGTTCGGCATACACAAAATTAATAATGGTTGAATATTTTTTGAAAATATTTTGCACAAATAGTTATTACATATAAGGTATATAAAATACAAATTATCGGACCACAGATGAATTATCACGTTGTGATTGGTTAAATGCCGTCACGTGGTGACCCCCTATGAGACCGTATGGGGTTAGTAAGTTTCATATGGGGTTCATGACGCGTTAATGGCAACGTCATCTATTAATGTTGTTGTGTTTCATTGTTCATTTTTCAGCAAAACGCCGCAGAAAAAGTCCAGCGTCCGATAAATTCGTTATACGGTTAACTACTGACCCCCTACGGATCTATAGAGGGTGAAGTAAAATTCATAGGGGACTCGGCCTCCGGCCTCACCCCTATGGATTTTACTAACCCTCTATGGATCCGTATGGGGTCAGTAGCGAACCATATAACTTATAATATCAGTCTGCTTGGAATATTTTAGATTTGGACCATTTTGCATGGTTTTATCACAGACTGTCTCTTAAGCATGGCAGACATTGAAAGCAAGTTTCTTCCACTTCGAAAAGGGATTATAGTGCAGTATGCAATTGTACAGTATGCAATACAGACGTGCACATTGCCGCATCACTTGTTTGTGGTGGCTGATTAGACGGTGGTTTCACCTAAAATGCTTCGGACTAAAACATGCTCCAAAACAAAATACACGATATATAGAAATTGTCATTGTAAATAAAAAAAAAATAAAAAAATGTATGCAATACTGTAAATATCAAAGAAAAGATTGCAAGTTGTATTCTAAGTACTATCACATATACCATGGTTCTTACGAGTTAACATATTTAAACAAACGAATCCGCAGGATGAGTTTGTTCAAATATGTTAATGAGTAAGACACATGGTATATAAAATTTGTAATATAAATAAAATGATTTACAGCTTCAAGACCTTCATCTAATATTGGAAGTTGATCACGTTTAACTTACAGTTTTATCCAATGAAATGAAAGCTCGCACAAGTCACTTTTGCGCCTCTTGTATGATCTTCTGTGTATTTCATGTAATAAAACCCCGTCATTTGCAGAAAGTAAAGAAAATGTCGGATTTTCCCGAATTTTTAGTTTTGCGCCCCGTGTATGATCGTATATATGCGCAGGTCATTTTGATAATGTTATTTGTGATCAGACTGAAGTAAACAAAAAAGTCGGATTCCAGCGACATGGATTAAATAATTATTCTAATGACGGTAAGAATTGTTTTTTTTTTTTTGGTTTTCAAGGTATCATACAAATTAATCATATTTTACAGATTGTTCATCTCATTAAAAATGCATATTTATACATATAGTTTTCGTACAAACTGCATTTCTTCCGTTATTTGATTAATTCGATTTGTAGATTATTTATTTAAGAATTGAATGCTGCCTTTTGTAAATTTATTGGGGTGTAAAAGCGTTGACCGAAGTACATTTTGTATGAAGCGCGGAAGCGCTTCATACTAAAAATGTGCGCACGGTCAACGCTTTTACAACCCTATAAAGTTATAAAAAGAAGCATTCAATACTTATAATTACATTTTTTTTAGCTAGAATCATGAAAACACGATCTTATCAAGTTTTCATTTAATTTACCTGTGCACTTTATTGTGGGACCTCGTGTCATTATGAATGATAAATGTTATTGTCTAATACAATTGTTTCAGGAATAGCACGTGATGTGCAGTTAGCCAATCAGAATAACGTTTCATAATGAAACATACATCTAATGTAATTATTAAAACACAACTTTAATGATAAAAAAAAACTGTGTTAAACAGTGGCGGAACCAGGGAGCGTAGATAGTGTACGTCCCCCTAATCGATAGCAAAAAAAAATCATGTTTTTTTCACAGATTTTTGTAGCTGTTATTTATTCCTTTTTCTATAGATTCCCCCCTTTTTGAATCGAAATTTAATTGAATTTTCGCAAAGGAAGTGATAGTATTACATTTTATTTTAATTCAAAACTGGGAGAAGAAACATTTATATATTTTTTTCTAAAATTAAGGGAACTCGTAACAATCCTACATAGTTTGAAAAAGGTTTCTTAAGATGTGGTACACATGATTTATTCGCGGCTTTTTGTTATAAAATAAAAACAAATGAAGATCTTGACCTTTAAGTACGTTTTACAGTTTCCTAAATATTTCAGAGGCGGATACCTTAAAAAAAGGTGGAGCTTCAGCCATGGAATAAGTAAACATGAATATGGTGTACCAAGCTCCGCCTTCTTTCCTTTGGATTCTATTTGAGTTGCATATTCAATTAGCGAAGTATGGTACAACATCAATTTGCATATAATATACCATGGTTTTCCCTCACCACACTTTTTAAGCAAATTATTTCAATAAAACATCAAAGGAAAAAATCCAATGCATGTTAAATACATATTACTAGTCCCATCGTACATTACAGTGCAGTAATGTAACAATAATACAATGTAAGTCATGTAACCATAGACACAGATATTATTGTTACATTCGTAATTAATTAATTGGTTCCTTAACCAATCCTGTATTCCGACATAGTCTCCAATCTTTTTTATTGTTACATTTCCATGTAACCGTAGCGAGTGTCTCTATAGAAATAGGCTATTTTGCCGGCTAGAATCATGATGATATATTTATCCTGGGAACACTATATTTATAATCCCGGCGAGGGAAGAACAAAAAATTTGCGAAAGCAAATTTACAGATCTAACATTGTTGAGTTGATGTTTAGACGAGTTGTATATACATAATGTACACAGCAAAGTATCACCATCATTGCTGGTGATCCGATGGATAAATCTGTTGTAGAGTTGTCACTGACTCAGACGTACTTATAAACATAATTATTTTCTGTGACTGTATCTTGCATTAATTTGTAGGATCCTTTACTGTAGATAATTGAGCTGATCTATAACAATAACATCTCCATGCCTAATATAGCATGTACTGTATTACGACGCTAGATTAAAACTGACGAGGAAAGGTAACACCCGGCCACCGAAAGCTTTATTTTGAAGCCAAGGTTGTTGTGTGGTCTATATATACAACTCGTCTAGATCCCGTACTAGAATACGGTGCTGTCATCTGGGACCCGTTCACCATCAGGGAAATAGAAAAAATAGAAAGCATACAGAAAAGATGATATAAAAAAGAAGATGTGGTATGATTGCTAATGAGACAACTGTCCACAAGAGACCAAAATGACACAGACATTCAACAACTATAGGTCACCGTACGGCCTTCAACAATGAGCAAAGCCCATACCGCATAGTCAGCTATAAAAGGCCCTGATAAGACAATGTAACATTTCATCTTACATGATTATAAATCCAGAGAAACCGGGTGCGGCACAAACATGCTTTGTCAATGTTTCTAAGCTGAAACTACCACCTCTCCAAAAACGAAGGAAACATCAGAGACTGACTATGTTCTACAAAGTGGTTGAGGGATTGTTGCCGGCTATCGATCCAACTGATTATTTTATACAAGAGATCAGAAACAAACGCCATGTCAAGGCAAAAAACGTTAGTGACTTTCAATACACTAACATCGTAGAACGACAGAAACCAAAAAGCAGATCATATAAATTGATTGACTGCAAAACAGATGATCAGAAAGAACTCTTTTTTTTCGAAAACAATAGTGCAGTGGAGCCATCTGGACGAGGTTATTGAATGCCAAAAGACAGTTGAAGGTTTCACGGCTGCCCTCCAACGTACGGTTGGACTAACCAACCAGCTCTCCTTCCAATGCGCATATATCCGGGATCGGATCCTGCACTGTGTAACATACGGATACAGATACATAGAAATAAATATTGATAGGCCTAGATATGTTTACCTTTTTTCCTTAAATATTTTTAATTTTATCCGTGTACAGTGAATCTAATTTTTTAGAGTAATTTGTGGAAAACTTTTAGTGCATACTATATAAAAGTTTGAATTAACTCCCGTCTGGATAATATCCGTTGAGGAGGTGTTCCATAATTGGAAGGATAGAAGAAGAAGAAGAATTGCAAGTAGCATAAATCTACTCGTGTCTCTCTCCTGTCTTTGGTGATGCTCCAGAAAATATGACCTCAAAAATCTTTGGCAGCTATTCTGTGGTAAGACTAACCTGCACACATGCAGCTCTTATATGATCATAATCATACATATAGCCGGGAACATATATATTTGGGTTAGATTTAATACTGTTCCAAGATATAATGTAAGGTTCATCATTTCAAAGACAAAGGGACAAATATGGACGTATAATTTTTCAACTCAAGAGTTCACTACTCTGTCTCTGTGTGGACTGTTCAGACTTGTGCAGTTTGGAAAGTTTTTTAAGACCTGGCATCCACTAGATATATATAATCTTAATGTATATTATAGTGTTATCAAATCGTACAGTTTCGTCTAACCAGTTACTCGTATAATCGTTCGACCGATCAACCGGTAGTTTAAGTTGATGTTTGAAGGTCTTATTTGTTGTACCCTACAAATGTACGCATTTATAATAGGATGAATTGGTAGTTTGATATTATAAGGCTTGTCTGTGAGAATTCCTTGACTTTTAATAATCATATACACCGTATCTATTATGGCGTTTGTAATAACTTCAGATTTAAAAATAAAAAACCTTCTTGATTTAATCGAATTGAAAATGTTGGAAAACGATGAATCTTTCATTTTCTCTAGATGTCTCAGAAAATAATGTTGAGTGTTTAGAAATAATTAAGTCTGTTACTCCTACCATCAACTATACATTAAGTACCACACGTTGATTTGCATGTCATGCATGTCACAATTTTTGGTTGGTATTTTGTTAATATTATGACAAAGCATTGCACAATGGAGGTTGCGCATTCAGATGTAGGTACAAAATGTGTACGCAATATTAGATCAAAATAAAATAATGAAATAAATCGTAAAATTTATTTGGACTACTGATTTAAAGTACTGTAACATTAACATGATTAAGTGTTGTAAAAAATATTTTACTAATTATGTTTACTTAATTAAGATCTCGCTCCAAGCTGATAGTTAAAGGGAAACTTCGCAAAAAAATCAAAAATTGATATTATGTCCATTCTGTATAAAAATGCTCAAATTTATAGATATTAAAGTTTTATTCCGCTAAATAAGAGATCACCATCGATTTTAAATTTTGAGTATCAGTTCTCTGCTCTCCGCCATCTTGTCACCTTCTCCGATGAAAAATCCCGATATGTCTATAAACCACAAAGGAACAAAACTACAGTAAACGATGTAGTCGTAATTGCGTGTCGATATCTTGTCAATCGTACGGTTGTTTTATCTGACTGACTAACTTGATACGTAAAATGGTCTTATATTTTTAAATAACCATATAGTCTGTTATTTTTAAACTGATAATATTGTAATTAGTTAAAAAGTCAAAGTTCAAATCATAAATAAGTGTTCCGTGGAAATTGTTTTCGAAAATCTAATTCGTTCATAATTCTTTCAAGTAATAAACTTTATTTAAATAAATTCGGATCTTCCCTCATCTGATCACCAGCATGGCTAAAGGTATTACTCCCAAATGTATTGGAAGGGGTGTAAGGTGACACGTCCAGGTATTCAATCGATTTCCTGTCCGGCTGGCTTGCAAGTTCATGCATCGTTTCACTTCTGTAGGTATTGATCAGTGTACACGACCGTTACTTATAACTTTCCATTTTGAACTATCAGGTGCATGTATAATATACATTTTTGTCTTGCGTGTCCGAAAGTGATATTTATACTAGTCATTACTGAACTCATACGCTTGTTTATAAATAACATTTCTGGTGTAAAGAATATTATCTATAAAAAAAAATTAATACAAAAAAAATAATTGAAGAAATACAAATCTATTTACATATTTTTCCAAGGGTTAATTTGGGAAAATGTAATATATACTCATTGTCAATAGTTTAGGACAGATTGGAACATACCAGAATTATTGATTTAAAAAAATGTGTCGACGATTCGTGTATACATACGCCTGGGTAGAAAGTTACGGAACTATAGTCAGTAGCGCAATTTAAAATATGTATACATGTATACATTGAACATAAGAAAGAAACATACATTTTGTGTAAATTGTGGTAAAAGTTTTGTAAATTATTATAGACTAGTCCACGTATGCCAACAGTATGTAATCAACGAATTCGATAGACTATTGTATACCAAAAGAAGAAGAAGAAAAAAAAAGAAACAATTTGATTTAAATACAGGTCAATTTATAACTTGCTTTGGTTCATCGAAGTTAAGAATATAGTAAACTCACAGATTTATATATCAATTAGATTGTTCTCGAATAAAGGACGAAATTTGTCATCATCACAATTATTCCAACATTAATGTAAAATATATGCAACTGGACGTACACTAATAATCCCCAAGGGATGTGAATATTTTCTAGGAAAACTATTGAGTATCAATTTCGGGATTTATTTTCTTTCTTGATATTCAATGACAGCAATTTAAAGAATAAACTGCTTGTCGGATATTTGTCCGCTTTAGGGGTATTCTTGCAAGTTGAACAGACTTATAATAACATTCAAAAATAGGGAATGATAACATTAAATTCGTTGTCTTTTAATTTTAAACATCGTTGGTCAAATAGTTATTTAAGTATATATATACGTTGGGAGACGACGATTATTATAGTAGTCTCAGATTTTAATAAGGACGTTCCCGATTATGAATAAATTTGGTTGACGTTTTTCACACTTGAAAAGAATATCTATTCGTAATTTTTCGATTCCATTCCAATACAAAAGTATTTTTTCTTTATTCGTACATATTATATTCCGCTTCGGTAGAGTTATCTTCAGATAATTTCATATATTAATTAATACATGGCTTTCAAAAGTCTAAATGTAAGTGTTCTCGTAAATTTTTTCGCCCAATAAAGACAAATAAAAATGATTTAGTAAAGCTATTTCTAATTTCTAAGTCCCCCTTTTTTATGAGACATAAATCAAGGACAAGACTTGTATATCATTTCATTCTGACATATGAATTAAGTTTCCCGTCTTTAACCGAAAATTGTGTATTTCTTAGTAAATTAACTTATTTGAATTCAAATAAATAATAGCACCAAATATAATTAAATAATTCCACGGCGACCAATTTTTATTTGTCACCAACTTGAATATGTATTTGTAATGTGTGTATTAAATGCTCCCACTGATCCGAATAGACAGTCACACCTGGCAAGGTGTGCCCTAGAGGCGTGGTTAAATACCGAAGTGCAAATAACAATTTACCTTTCAACAAGCCATCTACGAGTATTGCCACAGAACCGTGAATACACACATCGTATAAACCTAGTCATAGCAGAGATAGTAAAAGGTCAATAATCATGAGTACACCAACATATTGTCTTTACAGATTATTGTACTTTAATTTGTTCACCTTATCAGTCCGAAAATGCATTTATTAAAAATAAATTTATAACTTTTTGTGTTGTCTACAAACATAATTCGAATATATACGTTTAACATAGATAATTTATCTCACGAATGAGTACAATTGAACGTCTGTGCGTTTTATCTTCTTATTATCGGATGGTTATTAGATAAAGCATAAGTCATCGGCGCGCTTACGATTACGTTAAAATATGATTAAAAACCAAGACTTTTAATGATTGTATTTTAAATCCCGGCATGCAAAAATCAGGAGAAAACGTCACGACCTACAGGAAGTAGTTGATATTTTTTCATTAATTATTGAATTTCTCCTTTATTACTGCACATATAGCGATAAAACTTTGTGAATATATATTATGTCATAATGAACATATTTAAACCATAAGTAAAAAATCGTGAATTTTCCCTTTAAGTTGTTTTTGTTCTAATTAATTTTATGTTTTTTTGGGTTGACAATAGCAATCAATATACTGTCTTATTGATCTGTCAAATTACAATGTAATTACCACGATGATAATGATGAAATAGAACCAAATTATTTAATGATTTCATTACACATTTATATAAAATCTATTCAATGAAAAAAAGGCCGGTTAACCGTTTAGTGTTTTTGGTATTTGGTCCTTCCGACGGTTAACAGTTGACAACACTAGTATATTGTATATATCAGAGAGATGAAATCTTTTTTGGATTCACACTACCAAATCTGTACCAGGTCAAACCCAGGATAATTAACCCAAATTAATTACCACACAGTTCACACTCAATTAAAAATTAACCAAGTTTGGGATTGTCCCTCTTAATTAAAAAATAGATATGGAAGTTCCAAACCTGTAACCGGCATCTATCCACTAAACATGTACATGTACATTTTTAGGGAAAGACGGCTGCAAGCCGTCAATCCCCAATGGGGTTGACCAGAGTGACATCCCCTCACATCATTCATTTTGCTTTTATAGTGTAGAAAACCCTCCAACAATCTTACTGAGATTGATGAGAAGGAAACACACAAATGAATAGATTACTTTTCTTTTCTACATTGGCTAGAGGTATAGGGGGAGGGTTGAGATCTCACAAACATGTTTAACCCGCCGCATTTTTGCGCCTGTCCCAAGTCAGGAGCCTCTGACCTTTGTTAGTCTTGTATTATTTTAATTTTAGTTTCTTGTGTACATTTTGGAAATTAGTATGGCGTTCATTATCACTGAACTAATATATATTTGCTTAGGGGCCATCTGAAGGACGCCTCCGGTGCTGGAATTTCTTGCTACATTGAAGACCTGTTGGTGACCTTCTGCTGTTGTTTTTTTCTATGGTCGGGTTGTTGTCTCTTTGGCACATTCCCCATTTCCATTCTGAATTTTATTGACTTTAAACACTTTTCTGCACATTTCCCTTTTGTTTCTAGCGAAATTATCATATTTTGAGCTCTCATTTACACTATTTACGTTTCTTTTACAATCCTGAAAAATCAGTATGACGAGATGTTCTAAATATATCCAACCTACATTATATTTTATAATGACGTCATTGTTGGAATGCCACACTATGCAGAAGCAGGGATATCCTTCACTGGTTATTTAAATCATTCTCTGAGTTCTTGCACTAATTATAAATTGGTATTTGTTAAATTGTAATAATTATGTTTGATGTAGATGATTCAAACATCATCATGCAATACTTTAATTTGTAGGTCAACAACTTTCAAAGTAAACAAAGTTCGTGGAGATACAATGTACATGAGATTGGGGAGAGAAACGATTTTTTTCATTTTTTCTGTAAAATTCAGTTATGTGAATCTTCCTCCAAATCAGGAGCACCTCAATTGATGAGTAATTATCCACTAAAATAAAACTTAAAATGTGACATTTAGTATATGATTAGTAGTCTTCCATTAAAACTAAATTGTGTGTACCAACATGACCAACAAATAAATCATTGTAATGGTAAAAAAAAAATTTTTTTTAAATGTTGCATTTTATTACTTACATGTATACTTACTTACTGCCCTTGTACGCCATTGGTGTTTTATAGTTAAAACCAATTTATTCATGAAATTTACAAATATTTCGAAATGTAGGATCTGGAAACATTTGAAGCTTCACACAGTTTACATCAATTATATTGTTTTTATTAGTACCTGTATCCCTGTGATGAGAGTTGTAACTGGGAACTTTATCAATGAAAATTTAAAACTGAATGGATTTTTCAGTCCTAACTTTCTTAAGAAAAAAATTAAAAATCTTAGAGTACTGTCTCAAAAAATGGAAAATGGCCTAGCCTGCAGTTCTGTGGTACACAATTGAAATTTCAGAAAACATTGTAGTTGTTGTTAAATGACAGAATTCAGTTGAATTTTACATAATTAGCTATCAACTTTAATCAAATGTTTAGATTTAGAAGATGCAGATCTCTTCCATTGGTCCAAATTGAATCCTAAACTAAGGAAACGAAATTAGAATAAACAACAATTGACTTCAATATTGTCAACCTTTCTACATGTTCTAGCTGTTCTTTTTTTCATTCTTTATATGAAGACTATCAAAAGATACCCCCCCCCCCCCCCCCCCAAAAAAAAAAAAGAAAAGAAACAAGGGCCATCTTTCCCCTCAGAGCTATTCAGCTCTTTGATTTTTCATCACAGTAGCATTATTTCAAACTCTTTTACCACACTGCTAATCGACAGCTTCAGAGGAATTCCACATCAACCACTTTCTGTGTTTTCAAATATCATCACTCTATTCAAATTGCATCCATTTTACCCCCAAAAAGCATTAGAAAACTTATAGGGATTCTTAGACTGCATGAACAATTTGAATTCTCATCATTTGTCATTATGCAGATCTTTCAACATAGCTAAGTACACTAATTCCCTTTCTGCCGCTGTTTTAATATGGTTATATTTCGGGTGCTAGAAATTATGGTAGCTGGATGTCTGTGACGTCACATGTCAAAATATGACATAATTCAATATGTGAGGGCAAGGTCATTAACGACAACCTGAGTTTACCCCTCATCATCTCCACCTAAAATGAGGGGTAATTTTAATCTGGGTTTATGGTTAAGTTAAATGTTCAACTATATATACATTTCTTTAGACTTTTATGCAAAATTAGGCAAAGCAAGGGAATTAGGTATTCATAAAATACAACTTTCGTTCAAACCATGAAAAACAAATGAATCCATATAGTAACCCTGACTGTTACTGTGACAACGTTAATGAAGCAACAACAAATTGTAAACCTCTATTTACTTTAGATCTCTTAATGGGGAAAGCATGCTTACAGGCAAATTATAACTGAAGTTAAAAAATTTACAGCCAAAATCAAATGTTGCTTACACCTAGTAATATAATATTGTAGTTCTGATTGGGTAGTTAGGGGACATTAATGTAGAGATGTCTGTATGCAAATTTGGAGGTCATGGAGGTTGTATTTGATAAAAAAAAAAACCTGCAGGTGAAACTGTATGCTTTATTGAGGAGGTCTTTATTTATGTCATTACTTACATGTTTTGTTTAATTTTACAGAAGGTGGTTAAATGTGTAAGGAATTACAGTTCGAAACAGGAATTAAATGTAAGTGTGTCTCTTTTTTTTTTTTCGGAATGTCAAATATATTGATCAATGAGGTGCAATTTCACATAGATTATTTAACCAATGGGTAGAAATTTATTAATCAATGAATCAAAAATGTTCATTTTCTTGTAAAAATCATGTTCTGATCTTTATTTAATTATTATAATTTGATCCCATGTGTTTAACATCTGATTAAGATGTCGCTTTACCATGTTTACCGATTATACAAATGAATGGGTTAGGATTTTTCTCTGAAATATTTAGTAAGGGTAGAAATTTTCACAAGAATCAATATATAAATATAGGGGATTAAACCCCAGCAAGATGTCTGTACCCAGATGTGTATTTTGAGACCCTCTCAAATAATGGCAAGGTAAAGTATGCAGATGTTTATGGTAACATGGTAACTGTCCTTATAATGTTACTCTACATGCTCTATTATTCCTAATTAAGCACTCTCAATTAGTGTTTTAGTTTAAATGTTTTACCCTATTATCTGTAAAAAGCACAAATATTATTTATTTCTAAAACATAAAACATAAATCTTTTCATATTGCATTTCTACATTAGTTTTTAAACAAAAGCCAACCAAAAATAATGTGTTTTCAAATATTATTGTAAAAATTAATGTTCTTGAAGTGCCTGCTCAACAATTTTAGAAATTGCCTTAAAAATGAATAGCAATATGGAGATTTTTGTGGCAGATAGGTTTGTAATTTGTTTTGAAACTTTATTTTTCTTTTCTCAGGAAGTGGTGATAGCCAGTGCAGTACGAACACCTATTGGATCTTTTCTCAGTTCTTTAGCAGAAGTACCTGCCACTCGTCTGGGATCTATTGCTATCAAAGAATCTATAAATAGAGCAGGTATGAATCCATTGTGATATATTATATTCCACATTTAGATAATAGTACAAATGAATGGCGGTTAACCATGGTTTCAGACAAATTTCATATAGAATGAGATCAGATGCATTGTAAATATACGATTTGGTTGAAGATGAACAACATATTACTATTAGTTGTCCTGCATACATACATGTATGAATGATTGTAGAGAGATATTTTTGAAAAAGATTAACAAGAGGCAAAGTTGTTTTAGTTATTTACTGATAAAAATTTGTCGGTTCTAAGATATTTAGCAAATTATATAATTAGATGTCTAGAATTCTAGATGTCAGACAAGTTTGAAATTACAATCAATCAATGAGGGGGTATAGGACCTTTATAGGGACTCCAGGATCAGGTGTTTTTAAGCTCCGGATTTTGAGGATTGACCCTTTCGGGATCCGGGATTTTTTTTTTCAAATTTCTGGATGTCAGGATTTAGATTTATTTTAATTTGGGACCTTAGGATTTTGTGTTTTAAGCTTGGGATTTTGGGATCAGGGCCCCCCTCCCCCCCTCTCCCTCCACATCAATATACTTGATAACGATGATTATTGTAACTGATTAAATGGTTCTGATTCCTCCTGGAATAAACAGATAAAGTGTTGTTGAAAGCTGAAACAAGAAATTATATATTTTCAGGAATTAAACCAGAAGATGTTAATGAAGTTTATATGGGCAATGTCTGTACAGCATCAGAAGGTCAAGCTCCATGTAGGCAGGCAACCCTAGGGGCAGGTAATGATATTGATATCTGGGCAATGTCTGTACAGCATCAGAAGGTCAAGCTCCATGTAGGCAGGCAACCCTAGGGGCAGGTAATGATATTGATATCTGGGCAATCTCTGTACAGCATCAGAAGGTCAAGCTCCATGTAGGCAGGCAACCCTAGAGGCAGGTAATGATATTGATATCTGGGCAATGTCTGTACAGCAACAGAAGGTCAAGCTCCATGTAGGCAGGCAACCCTAGGGGCAGGTAATGATATTGATATCTGGGCAATGTCTGTACAGCATCAGAAGGTCAAGCTCCATGTAGGCAGGCAACCCTAGGGGCAGGTAATGATATTGATATATGGGCAATGTCTGTACAGCATCAGAAGGTCAAGTTCCATGTAGGCAGGCAACCTTAGGGGCAGGTAATGATATTGATATCTGGGCAATGTCTGTACAGCATCAATAGGTCAAGCTCTATGTAGGCAGGCAACCTTAGGGGCAGGTAATGATATTAATATCTGGGCAATGTATGAACAGCATCAGAAAGTCAATTTCCATGTAGGCAGGCAACTTAGGAGCAGGTAATAATATTAATATCTGGGCAATGTCTGTACATTATCAGAAGGTCCAGCTCCATGTAGGCAGGCAACCTTAGGGGCAGGTAATGATATTAATATCTGGGCAATGTATGAACAGCATCAGAAGGTCAATTTCCATGTAGGCAGGCAACTTAGGAGCAGGTAATCATATTAATATCTGGGCAATGTCTGTACATTATCAGAAGGTCCAGCTCCATGTAGGTAGGCAACCTTAGGGGCAGGTAATGATATGAATATGTGATAGTAGGAGACTTTATGGACAGGTGATCACATACTTTCTATCTTGGATAACTTTAGGATCATGTACTGACATATCTAGTCTACACGTTAAAATGAAATTGTGTGTCTGCAGGTTATAGTTTGTTTCATCTTGATTACGCTGATCAATACATGCATTAGAAAGAACCTTGAATAATAAACAAAACGAATATTTGCATTTTGGGCCTTTTTTTAACTTATGAGTCTATATTCTTCAGGGTTAGAGTTTATTTATGGTTAGAGTTATTTTAGTAAGTTTTGGTTTAAGGGTTAGGGCTAGTGTAAGGTAACTCAGAGTTCTCAAAAGGTGGTGGTCCGAGGGATTTGAGTCATTTTCAAAGGACAGACACAATTTTGTGTATTTTGTAATAAAAAAAGTAGTGAGGACCAGCAGTTTTTCTTCAGGTTCTACCAGATCTAAAAAGATTTAGAAAAACTCTGAAGGTTTAGGTTTTGGGTTATGTTTAGTTTAGTATATTTATACCCCACGCAACAAAGTTGCGAAGGGTATGTTTTTGACCCGTCCGTCCGTCAGTCCGTCCGTCAGTCCTGTTTCTTGTCATCGCAACTCCTCTCAAACCACACAACAGAATTTCACGAAACCTTTTCAGATAATAAGGACATACTATATCGACGGGAAATTGCGATTCAATTTTTTTTCTAGGAGTTACGCCCCTTTGAACTTAGTTACTTTAATGTACTACTGCAACAGTTTGTCATCGCAACTCCTCTGAAATTACACATCAGAATTTCATGAAACTTTGTAGATAATAAGGACATACTACGTAGATGTGCATATCAACAGGAAATTACAATATTTTTTTTCTAGGAGTTATGCCCCTTTGAACTTATTTGCTTCAATGTACTTCTGCAACAGTTTGTCATCTCAACTCCTCTGAAATCACACAACAGAATTTCATGAAATTTTGTAGATAATAAGGACATACTATGTAGATGTGTATATTGACAGGAAATTATTATTCAGTATTTTTTCTTATACAATTTTTTTTTCTTATACTTATTTAATTTCTCCAATGACAATGTGGGGACGTGGGGTATGTGAGCGTGCTCACTAAGGTTCTTTAATTCTATAAGGTTTAGGACCACTCAAGTAAAAGAAGGCATCAGAAGAGTGTATAAAAATTAAAAGTTCTTTAATAGAATACAAACAAGATAACAGAATTATCTAAAATATTTGACAGCAGTGAAAAACTACTGCAACTACCGAAAACTACCAACAATTATGTCATCAATTTAATACAAATAAAGGTCTTGTTTTATTGTAGGTTTGCCCATCACCACACCAACAACGACTGTAAATAAAGTTTGTGCCTCTGGGATGAAGTCTATAATGATGGCAGCACAATCACTAATGTGTGGACACCAGGTATAGAGGTTTAGGGGGTATAGTTTTGATGCAATTCAATTGAGAAAACTAACGGTCTAATTTTTAACAAAAAAATTTACAAAAAATGAATATGAAAGACATGATCCATGTCTTGGGACAGGCACATAAAGAATGTGGGGCGGGGTTAAACATGTTTGTGAGTGTTCAACCCTCTCCTAACCTGGGACTGTGGTGTAACAGCACAACATAAAAACAAACTACAAAAGTCAGTTGAAAAAGGCTTAACTCTTCAGATCGATACAAAGAAAAACATTAAACAAAAACTATGACAGAATGTGGCTGGGTATATATCTGTTCCAACCTGTATGAGTATTTGGACCGTACACGTACGGTCTGGAGCGTATGCGTACTTTTTCAAAATACGTGTACAGTCTGACTAATATTAAGAAGTTGGTCAAGTTTATTAGATACAAATGTATATAACGGATCAACAAAACTTATATCTCAAATTAATATAAAAAGTTCAATAGTAAATAATTACATTAAATGTATGTTTCACTATAATACGTTATTCTGATTGGCTAACTGTACATCACGTGTTATTCCTTAAGCAGTTGTATCACCCAATAAAACTTTTTATTCATGATGACACGAGGTCCCACAATAAAGTGCACAGGTAAATGAAATAAAAACTTGATAAAAGGCGTGTTTTCAGGATCCTATAGGTAAAAATGTAATTATAAGTATTGAATGCTTTTTTTTTGTAACTTTATAGGGTTGTAAAAGCGTTGACCGTGCGCACATTTTTAGTATGAAGCGCTTCCGCGCTTCATACAAAATGTACTTCGGTCAACGCTTTTACACCCCAATAAAGTTACAAAAAAGAGCATTCAATTCTTAATTGAAATAAAAACTTTTAATATGATAAAGTTCTATTTAAAAAAAATCACGCTTATTTAATCTGTTAATCTCCCGTATTTAGCATGTCAGTAATTCATTAATTGCAGACCAGTATGCTCATTGAAATTGAAGTTATCGGAAGTAAACATAGAGTGGGAGGACAATAGTTTTAGAATATTTAGGAACTTTACAAAAAAAATGCATGTACAAAGGAACATGCATGAACAAAACATGTTAAAATAAACAAATATTTAAGTTCAATTGTTCGCTTATTCACTTTATCCATCTAACTGTAATAATAACAATTTGTATAACTAGAAATATAGATTTTGATAAATGTTTGTTTAAATTTAACCCATATGATCCCAAAACATGTATGGTCAGCTGTACCGTACGAGTATATGTATATGGTCCGGACCGTACACGTACGGTCCTAATACTCATATGGTCTGCAACATATCCATCCCCCAAGTGTTCAGTTATCTAATTCTTTATCTTTGTCTTTAATTCTTAAATAAAATTCAGCATTGCTTAAATATGAACCTCATTGACCTGTGTAAAAATGTAACAGTAATTTAAATATTGCAGTTCACTAAAAATAGAATATCATTGGAGTTGACAATTTTGTATACTAGATGAAAATGATGAATAGCCAACAACCTTTTGTAAAGTAAAATATCAGGATAAATGTGTTAATGTTACCTTGTTTCTTCTAATGATTTTAGGAAGTTATGATAGCAGGAGGGATGGAGAGTATGTCAAATGTCCCGTACTACATGTCCAGGGGACAAACACCTTACGGTAAAGTAGAACTCAAGGTATGTCACAAGATTGGTTACTTTGGATTCACTATTATTTGTGGAATACCAATTTTCATGGAATTGGTTGATAAAGGTCAACCACAAATTTAATTGTTCTACAAAATATAAATTTTGTTTGTCTTCTATTGGGATATTCACTAAACAAGGAAATCAAATAACAAAGAAAAAAACATTTTTTCTTCAGTCCACGAAAAATTGATACCCATGAAATGAAATGAAATCACTTACATTACACTGTTATTGCTTTGTATTCACAAAGTCTTCATTGTTAATTCAGGAAATTGACTGGGACTTATAGCCCTTATATAGATCTAAAATCATTTAGCTAGAAAATCCTCATATCTTTTACCGAAAAATACTGGTTATATCACTGCTATTTTGTGTTCTGTTTCCATTTAGTCCTGATTATATACTTAATGCTAGTGTTGACGATGGTTAACCAATTAAATGGAAGGAATTTATATCAATACCAAAAACGTTAACCAGTTTATAACACCTTTATCAATTCTATTAGAAATGAAATGGGTCTTGGTGGCCGAGTGGTCTAAGTAGTTATTACTGTAATCACAAGCAGTCAACACTGAGGTTGTGAGTTCAAATCCCGCTCGTGCAGGTGCACACAACTCCATACTTGATTGACTAGAATTGTCAATTTTCCTATCGAAGGTTGTGGTTTTCTCCTGGCACTCCGGCTTCCTCCACCAATAAAAACTGGACGCCACAAAAGAGATCAAAAGCAGTGCTTAAAAAAAGCGTTAAAACACCAAAAGTCAATTGAATGAATATATGTTGAGGTCATATAAGACAATGGTTTTTAAATGAGCTTATAGAGGGTAAGAAACCAAACTTAATTCATTTTATCTATAAAAAAAAGTTTAGTTTACTGCTCATAAAAAAATGCTGTTGAAGCACCACCATTAAATAGCCTGCGGTAAACCCTGTATCTAGAAACAACAGGTTAAAGTTACCCATATGTCTGTTGTTAAATATTGTTCTGTCATTGTAGAAATAACTAGATGTGGCATGCTTGTCAATGATCAATTAATTACTTTAAAATATAGAATAACAAATTGGAGATTAATTTTTGCTATTTCAGGAAAATTTTATAATGCAATACTCACCCAACTGCATTATTCTCATTCTTCTCATTAATAAGAACCTTGCAATAATTTCTGAATTTACAATATATAATTTAATGTTTTGTCATTACAGGATGGGATTGTCTTTGATGGTTTAACAGATGCTTATGATCACATCCATATGGTAAATATTGTTAAATATTGTGAAAATCGTGTAACTACTTATGTTGATTTTGTTTCATCATTCCTTCACTACAAAAACCTCTGTCTGATGGTTTAAGGTTAATCTTTAATTTGACATAATTTCATGCCATCAAGATTTCTGATTATTTTATAATTGTTCAACTCAGATGGCACTTTGATAATGTTTTAGATTATGAAAGGACCTTTGTCTGATATTTAGAATTACCTTTGTAAAAAAATATATGAATTAGCTATCCCTGAGATATAGCAAACCCCAATCAATCTATCGAGTTAACTACAGTAAACAGAAAAATAGCATACAAATTACTTGAGTGTAAATGTATAAATGATACTTTTCTTTTTGTTTTTTCTTTTCAAACTTTCAATAGAATGTTTACAAAACAATGTCATGAATTTAGTATTAGGTAGAAAACATGGCCATGAAATTTAGATTGTTAAGAAAAAAAAGTACCATGACAGCCTTTCAAAGAATTATGAAAAGTGTTAGTAAAATGACTTATTATAGACTATTTATGTTTGTAGGGAGTATGTGCTGAGAATACGGCAAAGAAATATAATATATCCCGTGAAGAGCAGGATGAGTATGCTATCAGGAGTTACAAGCTGAGTCAGCAGGCAGCAGCTAGTGGCTTGTTTGGGAAAGAGATTACACCAGTAGAAATAACAAGAAAGAGAGGTCAGTGAATTACTACACTGTACTGTAAATACAGAAATTTCCATTTACATTCATTAGTGTCATTGCTGAACAACGGACAAAAATACTACTGCAGGAATGTTAACAACCTTGACTTACATACCAATGCAGGTGTTGTACGTTTGGCCCTGGTTTACCATTTGGGGCATTTGATATTATTTATTACCTTATGGTTATGGTAGTACTATTATTAAACAAACAAAAATGTCCAAAATAAACGTATGAAATAAAATCAATTACAAACGAAAGTGAACCAACGCCTGGTGAGTCTGTAGTACGGTAGAGTCCATAAAGTGGATACCTCGCCGGGTATGCAGGGTCGTTATGATAAAAAAACATAAAATGTAGAGAGTCTTATAACAACAACACTTTAGGGACTGCTGCAGAAAGTTTATTGATCGACATGTTTCGGTGCCTTGTATTATTCTTTCTACGATGCAAGAGGACAAACACATGTTGGCAGAATAATTTTAACAAACATTTTCACAACAAAAACATTTTATTTTAATTTCTTTTTATAGTTTACTTCCATACGATACTTACAATGAACTTTCACTTTCACTTTCAGTTGCTATTAATAACGTTACTTACCATTGTAACATTGTGACGTTTAAATTTTAACAACCCGATTTTGTTCTTCAGCATGATTTTATGTATTGTTTTTATCCTGATGACGGTGCCCTAGGCACCGAAACATGTCGATCAATAAATTTTCTGCAGCAGTCCCTAAAGTGTTGTTGTTATAAGACTCTCTACATTGTATGAAATAAAAGAAAAAAAAATAATGAAATAACTAAATTAAAGAAAAAATATATGTTGAAAATATAAAAAAAAAGTACCTACAATTCAAATTTGAATTTGACATGCAATTCATATAATCATAAATTCCTTCGTTTAATTTTCATATCTGCTTTATACCACCAGTATTTAAAAACACTTATGAAGTCATGATTGTTAATGGTATTTCTATGAAATTGGAAAGTACTGGTCAAGAACAATTTGATCATCCTGACCTTCATTTTATGATTGAATTAATACTTTGGTAAATATAAAAAATAAAAACTGTAACACAATTTTCCATACGTTTAGGCCATTACAGCCTTCATTGGAATAACAACATTGAAACAAGAATTACATAGCTTGGATACATTAGCTTATGATAACTACTATTATAATGTTCATTTGCCGTGTTATAATGTATATATACTGGCTTTAAAGATAAACATATATATTTAGAGCAGATGAATAAAAAGAATGAGTTAACACATTCCTAGAGGTCATTTAGAAATTGATTAAGTAATTTGTGTTTAACACCACTTTCAACACTATTGTGCTAATTCATGGCTGTCAATTTTAATTTGTAGAGGAAGCCTGTTTGCCAGGAGAACGCCAACAGCCTAGTTAAAATGATATATCTGAAGTAAACATTATAGATTTTGAATGAGTAGAGCAATAACATCTTTCAGACACATCATAAACATTTTTTTATTCCAGGAGATCCTGTTGTTATCACAGAAGATGAAGAGTACAAAAAAGTCAACTTTGATAAATTCAAAACACTCAGGACAGTATTTCAAAAAGATGGTTTGTATTTTAATCCTTCTGAAGAGTGTTTGATCATCACAAATGTAAAAGACACCTTTTTTTAAAACAAATTGCTGGAGATCAAGAAACCAAACAGTATAATAAAGCCAAGAGATCTTTTTTTCAAGCTGTAACATATCATTTCATTTTGTTTTGCATTTGATCGAAATAACATAATGTAATTGATTTGATTTGTTTTGAAAATCGAAAAATCTGTATTACTGTCTTCACTGCATGACACCAATAAAATATAAGAAAGAAGATGTGGTATGATTGCCAATGAGACAACTGTCCACAAGAGACCAAAATGACACAGAAATTAACAACTATAGGTCACCAGAAAACTAACGGCCTTATTTATGTAAAAAAATTAACGAAAAACAAATATGTAACACATAAACAAACGACAACCACTGAATTACAGGCTCCTGACTTGGGACAGGCACATACATAAATAATGTAGCGGGGTTAAACATGTTAGCGGGATCCCAACCCTCCCCTAACCTGGGACAGTGGTATAACAGTACAACATAAGAACGAACTATAAAAATCAGTTGAAAAAGGCTTAACTCATCAGATGGACAAAAACTCCATTTGTGACTAAATTTCCAGTTGACAGCAGCAACTCTTCATCAACATTACTCTTATTCTTTAAATGACAGCAACATCCTAAGACCCCAAGGAAATAAAGCCAAGAAAGTCTTAGTGTAAATAAAAGTTATTCAATTTTTAATTTCTGTTGTTCAGTAGACGGACACTGTTTGGTAGATATGCTTATTCAGAAAAAAAATATGATTTCCTGCAATTTAAGTGGGAGAATAGCCACCTGCCAATGATGACTCTGATCTTGTGATTTTTCATTAATTTCAGGAACTGTAACAGCTGCAAATGCTAGTACACTGAATGATGGTGCTGCCGCCCTGGTGTTGATGACAGCTAGTGCTGCAAAGAGGTTGAATGTGACACCACTGGCAAAAATCATTGGTAAGAATTATAATAAGTGGTTGGTTTGAAGAAACACAATGTTACTGTTGAAAATAATAAAATGAACTCTTTGAGGACATTTGCATTGGGCATACAATTGATAGACTGAAACGCAGATCAGAAGATTGGAAAATTTTGGTGAGGAGTTCAGACTAAAGATTAGGAGGTTTATATATTGTGTACATTTATAAGATGAAAAATTTACAAACAATAACAATAGTTATGCATCAAACCATTTTTTCAAACACTGTCAAAATATGTTAGCTAAAGCACTGTTTATATAACATTGACATTGGCATTTAATAACTTGAATCACTGAAGAAGTACACACTGATTTGACTGTCTTTACCACACTTGGTTCTGTACTAATAACAGTTTATGTATTTGTTTATCTTAACACTGACGAGGCACTGAATTGTTTTAAGAGGCACCCTTTTTGAGTCTAGGTTGTTCATGGTTTCAGTAGCAATTTGGATCTTTTTAAGCATTCTGAAGTTCCTCTTACTGTCAGTATTGGAGTGTGAAAAAGCATGCATTATTTTGATTACCGTAGTTGAAAGTTTATTATATCTTTTTTTCTGCATCAAAACCTTCGAATTGCAGATTTGACAACAACCTTCCAATTTAATGTCCCTTTTATGGACATTATGTTTTCTGGTTTGTCTGTACATCCCTCTGTCCCACTTCATGTTAAAGTTTTTGGTCAAGGTACTTTTTGATGAAGTTGAAGCTTAGTTTACATGTTCCCTATGATATGATCGTTCTAATTTTAATGCCAAATTAGAGTTTTGACACTAATTTCACTGTCACATAGCAAATGAGAGTGAGATTGGGGCATCAGTGTACTATGTACACATTCTTGTTCTATGAATGCTTGTATTCACCTTTAATGTCATGTGACATAAGCCATATCAAGCAATTAATATCCTATCATATGTTGATTGTTCAATCAAACTTTTTCACTTGTTGATAAGCCTCATGTAAGGGTCAAAATCTATGTTATAAATGTTATGCAATGACAGGTTTCACTGGATAGATTAGTTAAAGTCTTTTTTTTACGTCTTCAATAAATTTGTGGAAAAGCATAGGAAAATATATATATGAATGCTACAATGAAACTTGGCTTGTAACTTATGTAACCTCCCACACATGTTTTGTACATATTGTAAATATTTATTGTTTGTATATGTTATCTCTGTACCGATGTAATGCATTGACTTTGTGGGAAAATTAAACCACTATGAATGCTACAATGATCGTGATTTCTTTTTTTTCCAGCTTTTGCTGATGCAGCTATTGCACCTATAGATTTCCCCACAGCACCTGCTTATGCTGTTCCTAAGGTAAACAGAGTTATCTCCTAATAATTTAATATTTGATGTAACAGGTCTTCTGATTGGCTGACGTAGTTTTGTTTATCAGCTCATAGACATAATTTAATCATGTAACCAAAACGTCATCAATGTTTTTTCATGGTTTACTCCGGTTTAAAATGGAATTTTAGAATTAAATTATAAGAAATTACTAATATTTTTCTGTCTATTCGAAATAATATAAAAAAATGTAGTGCACGCTTTAAAATAACCAGCTACGTGCGTTATTCAGTGTGCACCACATTTTTTATGTTATTTCTTCATAGACAGAATAAATATTACTGTTATTCCTTAATGATTTATAATTGAGACTTTTTCATGTGTTTTTCACATTTTGTTACTAAGGTAGATCACAGGCGGATCCAGGGGGGGGGGGCCCATTCCGTGGGAAAAAATTTGGTTGATTATATAGGGAATCATTGAAGCATGACTGGACAAGCCCCCCCTTAGGTCAGTCAGCGGGCCCCCCTTAGGAAAAGTTCTGGATCCGCCACTGTAGATAGAGTTTATGCTTATTTCTAAGGAAAACAGAGTTATCTTTCCTGGATTAACAATTGTAAATTTTCCTGATGTATAGCAAGGGCTTATGCTGTTTCTACAGAAAACACAGTTGTCTCCTTTGATTTACAATTTTGTATATTGGTTACTTAATACAAATGAAAAGGTGAATACTTGAGAGCAGATATCCTTAATAAGAAATTTCAGAATCTTTAGGATTATGGTTAAATTTGAGAGTTAGGATTCCAGAAATGAAAATAATGTTACACCATTTGTTTAATTTCAATTGTTTATGTAGTTTTGAAATAAACAATCACAATGTTTTGGTGTATGCATTTGAAATTGTTGCCAAGAATGCATTAGATACTGAAACCATGAATTCACATGAATTTAAGCATAGCATACATTGGAAGTAAACTTCATGGATTATCAGTATCTTTACAAAATTGTAAGAAAATATTTCTAAAAAAACATTATATCAATCATAGTTCAGTCTTACGAAAAAAATTTGTAATAAATAAGGTCAATCTTTCTTGTAGGTACTAAAGCAAGCAGGTTTGACCAAAGATGAGATTGACATGTGGGAAATCAATGAAGCATTTAGTAATGTTGTGCTTGCAAACGTTAAAGAATTAGGGTTAGATATGAACAAAGTAAACATCCATGGTGGTGCTGTCAGTATAGGTCACCCTATTGGGTAGGTTTACAGGTTTCATATTACTTAAAGAACCCAACAACTGATTTTTTATTACAATATAACGTCACCATAAAAATGGAGAAAAGCAGAGTGGACAGATCCAAGCATTTTGCTTTTAAAGTATATATTTACAGATTTTTGTTTAAGAAAATATTATACAAAAATGTTCTGGGTTTTTAGTACTAAACATGTTTTGAGCATTTACAGGTTGTTTTTTTCTGAAGAATATAATTTCTGTTATTCGGTTGCTGTCTATTTGATGTATACCCCTTTTACATTTCCTTAAAACTCATACATACTTTTTTACTCTACCCTTTGGTATATCAGTATTGAAAATATATTTATATGTTTTTTTAGAATGTCAGGAGCACGTATCACAGGTCACATGGTACACAACTTGTTACCAGGGAAATTTGGAATGGCAGCTATTTGTAATGGAGGGGGTGGAGCTTCAGCCATCTTGATACAGAGATTGTAGTGAAGAACATGATTAACTGTGATATATTTATATGTAAACAAATTATTTGATGTGAAATAAGCAAGATGGGAGCCATTTTGTGTTTTTGAATACATGTACAAAAAAATTAAAATCATTATCTTGAAAAAAATCTTTGATTTATTTGTGATGTGTACAGATTGATTTTCTGTGACTTTTGTGTGCAAAATCTTTTATTAATGAAATTTTGTATATAGAATTTTTCTTGATACAAAATGGTACATTTTATGTAATAAATAGGGCACTTACATGACTTAAATAAGATGTTATTTGAAATCACACTGTCTTGATCAAATAAATTATTGGAAGATTTATTTTGTAATTATTTATTTGAGGTTAAGTTAAAGAGTTCAGTGGTTTTCTGGTAAAGATACTGAATTTATACACCTTATGGCTAATCCAGACTGACCCGGCCGCTTGAACTTTTGACGCATACAACAATCAATTTTCTATTGTGGCATCAGATATTTTGTTTTATGACGTCAAAATTTTACAGGAACCTGTGTGATATCCAGTAATGGCGGACAAATAGCGATAAGATGTATTGTAAGTGGTATTCCCGTATAGATGCTGAATTTATTGTAAGTTCTCCTCCATGATATGTATGAAGATAGAACCAGATCATGAGTTATGGTGAGTTCCTTGTTTTCTCCTTTGAGAAACAGAAAAATAAAGGGATGGAGAAATGCCAGCAGGCCTTCTTCCAAGAAACAACGATATAAATACATGTAATATGTTGATATGTTGGAAATATGAACCCTTTTTTACGTTCTTTACTTACATATGTGATCTTAAAGGAATTTTAAAGGTGGTTACAATTTTAGACCATTTTTAGCCTTTACTATCATGTTTGGTGACAAAGGGGAATAACTCTGTTTTATTATTTGTAGAACTGATGACTGTAAAATTGTGTACATGCACAGTAACTTGCTTTAACACACTTTAAATATTCCCAAAACTCCTCAAGAAAGTAGGAATATTCTTAAATTTTTACTTTTGTGCATTTCTATGCACTAGTTTTATTCTTCCATTGTTTTTCATATGAAATGGATATAAAGAGTTATCTCCCATACACCAATTTTTTTACTATCTGTTACAGGGCGAACAATCACTATCCCATGCACCATAAATTTTACTAATTTTTACAGTACAAACTATCACTATGGAAATTATTGAGTTTAGCAACTTATTTGGAAGACATTTCTTAATTACAGTTGAACATTTGAAAAACAAGTAACATTTATCCATTTTTACCGACATAGAAAACTCCTCATTTCATTAAATTTAATAAAATACAAAGATATAACAAATAAGTGATGAGGCTTCTTTCTGTTTAAATGGAAAAGAAAGGATGTGTTTAATAGTTTATGGGGATTCATTATTATTTTTTGGGATACCAATTTTCGTGGATTTCTTGGTTACATGGAAACCACAAATTTCAATGTTTAACGAACTGTAAATTTGTTGTATGATTCAATGCAGACTTTTGGAAAACCACAAGTTTTCCTCAATCAATGAAAATTTGTACCCACGAAAAAAAAAATGAATCCACAGTATTAATCGAAAATTTTACTTGACTAGGCTTTGCCTATAGAACTCAGTTACATGAAATTTTTAATTATTCTAAAAAATTAGTCAGTTCAATGTTGTATGAAAGCACCACCAGTATATCAAACTAGCAATTATTCTACAGATCAGGTATCAATAAGTTATGATTTCAACTAATAAATCGTTATGATAAAAGGGATTAGATTGCCAATTAGACAACTTTCCATAAGATTCCAAAATGAAGCTGATTAAAGCACATACAGGTACATGTATGGCCTTCAGCAATGAGCAAAACATATACCATACAGTTGGCTATAAAAGGTCCTGACATTACAAAATGAGAATCAGTTAAAACAAAAGAACAGCCTGATTTATGACACAAAATAAATGAAATAAAGACTGCAACCACTGAATAACAGACACAAACACATTATAGAATGAGGTTGGGTTAAAAATTTTAGTTAGTGCTCATATTTGACAGACAGCACAGCATGATTTTATATCAGCAGGCTAATTACTTTTAACAAGCCATGATATGAAACTTGGACTTCAATGACTTTTTTTTATTATTTTTTTTAATACAAATGTACAATATTCATGTACACATTTGCTATACATAATTGGAAAATGTTATCAAAATAGAAAAGAACATTAGACCGTTGGTTTTCCCGTTTGAATGGTTTTACACTAGTAATTTTGGGGCCCTTTATCGCTTGTTGTTCGGTGTGAGCCAAGGCTCCGTGTTGAAGGCCGTACATTGACCTATAATGGTTTACTTTTTTTAAAATTGTTATTTGGATGGAGAGTTGTCTCATTGGCACTCACACCACATCTTCCTATATCTATTTGTGAGTGAAATTAGTCATAAGGATAACTTCACATTATAATAATATAATAATGGTCATATAGATGTTTACAATGATACCATTAGGCATTATCATATTGGTTACTTGTGACAGAGGTCTCACGGTATACAAGACATAGTGATTACTATCAGGTGAATGTGTTCATTTTTGTATAAAGCTTCCTATTGCAGGAGATTTAGGATATATGTCCATTGTCTTTGACCTCATTCTCATGGTTCAGGGACTGCTTGGAATTTTTTTTAAAGTTTTTTTCTTTAGAAATACTCAGTTATTTGATTAATAGGATAACCATATTTTGTATATGTGTTCCTTACAAGGTCTAGGTGTCTGTCAAATTTCAATTGACCTCAAATTTATTTCATGGTTCAGTGATTAAGATTTATAAGTCTGTATGTCAGACACTGTAAATAATATGTCAACTATATTTGGTGTACAGATGATTGTAAACTACATGTTTGACTGGCAGGTTTTACCTTGACCTCATTTTCATGGTTCATTAGAGAAATGTTTTTCTCTGATTTGATCTATTTGTCAGATTTTATAAGCAGTAGAGACCCTATATGGTGTATGCAATGATTGTAAGGTGTTCATGTCTGGCAGGCTTCAGATGACAATAACCTCATTTTCATGGTTAATTGGTCAATGTAAAGCTCTCATGGTTTTGTCTGTTTATCCAATACTTTATATAGGTTAACTATGTTTCGTGTATGGAATGATAGTAAGGTGTTCATGTTTATCTGACCATAACCTCATTTTCATGATCCATATTGATCAATGTAGTTTTGATGGTAATGTACTATCAGCAATAGATCAATTATTTGGTGTATGGAATGGTTCCTGACTTCTACACCTGAAGTGATCTCACCTCTAATTAAATAAAATGCTTTGCTGGGTGCAGCCTGATACAACCGCAGAGGTCAAACCTTGAACAGTTGGGGCAAATTTGGACACAATATTCAAGCTTGATACTGTCTGATTTGTTTAGGAATGTGATCAAATATTTTACATGATAAAGGTTTCTGACACAAAATAAATGTGGTCAAAGATCTTAAAAATCCATTGTGCAATACTGTGCAATTGAAGATTTCTTCTCGACACTTTAAAAAAAAAAAATGAAAATTTTAAAGAAAAAAATATGGATCCCCTAAAAAAATTGTAAAGAAAAAATTCATACACTTAATAATTAACACAAGTTAGTGTCTGGAAACTTAGAAAAAACATGTTTTTGGTCCCTTTTTTGCCCCTCATTCCTGCATGTTTGGAGCAAGTACCCCCATACTCAACCCCAGCCTTCCCTTTGTAATATGAAACCTTGGGGTACAATTTCAGAGAGACCCAAACAATTACACACAATTGTCCAACTACAAAAAGGATTGTTTTTGGCCTCTCATACCTAAACTGTTGCTACCACAAACCCCAAAATCAATCCCAACCTTCCTTTTGTGGTATTTTTTTACTAGTTAAGGTCCGGAAACCAAATGTGTCTTCAGACAACAACCAACGATGCAGACTAGAACGCTGAGGATGATGCTGACGACAACATCATAGCATTATATGAACCCAAAAATAAATTTGCGGTCATATAAAAAGAAATTCAACAAAACTAAATTTATATACTTTTAATTTCATTATTTTAAATTTTATAATAATAATAAAAATAACAATTTTGTTTTATGTATGTATATATATGAATAAATGGATGGTTTGCTAATCATTAATATACAAAGTTTGACATTTATAATTATGCTCTGAATTATTGAATATTCTACAAACGATGACATAATAAATGAAAATACTAAACCAGAACTAAGGGTTGAAGAGCATTTAATCTATCAGAGTTACATAGAACATGCCCATTGTGTAAAATATCAGAAAGGAAAATGAATATTATCTGTAACTCCGTAAAAAAAATTGACAAAAATACCCCCCCCCCCCTTTTTTTAAAACAAAATTATTTATTTCAATTTAACAGGAAATGAAAACAGTTTTTTCCCCACTTACGTTAGTTAAGAAATTGTTGCTATGTTTTTAATAATTATTGCTATGTTTTTAATAATGCAAAATTTGCTATATAATTGGGGTAAACAAAAGAGATCCTAGCACTTGTAATTTCAGTAGCTATTATTTTCCTTCACACAATTTTGCAATGGTGTTATTTAAGATGTTACATTTTTACCAATAATCAGTGATTTACAATAATACATTCATTTCCGAATTTACAGTAATACTTTTATTTAACTAGCATCACAATGATGGACATGAACGTCAATACAAAAAAAATAACAATTTTTTTCAAAAGTGAAAAAATGTTGGATTTCACAAAAGTTATCTACATGGCTTACTGGGATTAAGCAACGAAGCCAATCTCATGAAAATCAGCTGTAAGTTTTCATCATGGATACTTTCCACTTTAAAGTTAGAGTGTATCGCAACATCAGATTTTAATCAGACTGAGTTTCCAATCTTTGTGAATTGAGAAAAAAATGTTCTTGATTTGTTTGTATATTATTTGATAGTTTTGGCCAATTCTGCATAAAAGCCTACAGAAAATTTTAATTTGTTGAAGACTTAAAATTGATGGCTAACCAATGCAAGAGAATCCATGAATACTTAGCCAAGATAAAAATATAATGAACCATCAGTATCAAAATATCTATATTCTCAGTTACTGCTTTTGCATCCATTTAGATTAATAAAAAAGATTAAATTTTCTTACAAAAATACAGTTTATACCATGACAACAGCATGATGTCTTATTTATTATATATAAACAATGAACCATATGAAAGTAAAGAAATTCTGAAATACGAATAAAGTCCATTTATGTACAAATTCAATTAAGACTTATCTACAAATAAAATCATAATATACAATTAAATATATATATATAGTTTTGTATTTACAAAATAAATATGAAATTAAAAAATATAATGTATATATAAAATTGTGGAATTCTTACAAAGGAAGAGATCATAGATACTTTGTCTTTGGAATGTAAATGTACAAACAGCTGTCTAAAACATTAAATTTAAACACTAGGGTGTGAACACTACATATGGTGTACTGCAATGAGATCTTAGAGACCATGAAGCCTGTATCCTAGCCTAGCTTGAACTAGCCCAGAAAGTTTAGGTTATCTACTGAAAATGATGAGAGCAGATTCTATGGAGAACTCACGTTTAATCAAAAGCTTTTTTAGAAAATCAGCGTACCCTCTTTTCCTACCCCATTTCATTATAACGTTAAGTGTGTTTCTTTCTTTTTTCTTGATATCAGTACATTTTATACTACTGCCATACAAATGATTATGATTTGTAATATTTAACTTATAAATTGTATAATTCTACTACAAATACTTCATATGCTCCCTGAATAACATAATGAAAATTGCATAGTTTTTACATATGATTTTTCTTAGTTATTAATTAGTGTCAATGTGTTGCAATATGGAATATTTTTACCAATAATTTCCCATTAAAATAAAAACAGATACTCTACATGTAAATTAAATTGTATATATTCACTCTTTTGTCTCTAGACTTGAAGGTTCTTAAGGTGGTACCCAACACCTTAACTAAAATTAATTTGGCTCGTTTAATTTTCATAAAATTTTGACAAAGTATTTACTTTGACCCTTTGACAAAAATATAAAAATTTCAAAAAATTTTAACCAACCATTTTATCAGAAAAAGTACACTGGTTATTTAGCAGTTTGACAAACACTTATTTTGATCATCGAGAAGCTTAATATTATCTAAACAACACAACGTATTTAAAACGTTTAGCTGATTATACAGAGTTATCTCCCTGTAGTGTTAGGTACCACCTTAAAGACTACAATGAGGTGGTGTCTTCCTTTATTCCTAGATAAAATAATGAATGACAAATTCCAGAAAAAAAAGCTTTTTTACTGATCCTGAAAATTTTCATAATTAATTCTATAGCCCTGATAGGTCTCTATTCTGAAATCCCACAAAAATAAAGAATGTGTAGTTGTGTACAACAGGAAATTTTCAGATCAAATAAAAATGCATTTCAGAACATTTTCAAGTTTTTTTTAAACGTGACAAGTGCATTTTCGGTTATTTCCATCAAAGTTCTTACTTGTATATATATATCTGTTGTAGTAAAGGTGCATAGACTTAATTAGCTAACAGAACTACAACAAGATGTAATTTCATTGTTTTGTAACTATTAAATATGAAATTTCACATACTATTGCATGCACTATGTTTTTGTTGTGGGAAAATGTTATATTTTAATTCTAAAAAAGAAAAACTTTTTTTTTGTTTTTTGTTTAGCAAGTAAAATTTCTATGGTATTTTTAACTGCAATGTATCACCATTCAAAATTGTGCCCTCACTTATCCACTAGCTATAAATAATATACAACTACAAAAAAATATATTTGTCTTAACAAAAAAGCTTAAACATCACTACCCCTAATAAAGTTTGGCACCTGATGATAGGATGAATATGTTTGGTTTCCATGGTAAACTGGTTGCCGTGACTGCTGAGCATACTCATACTGGCTGAAGTCATTTGAATTTTGAATGCCATTAGTCGGTGAATGGTAGTCACTATGGTAACCATATTCACCATCATTTAAGTTTTTTGCTGCGTCTTTTAACTTTCGTTGGTACCAATGTTGTACATGACTGCTCAAATCTTTCTGATATTGCTGTTGAACAGAGTTTATTTGTGCATAGTCACTATGATTGACTTGAGGATGGGGTGAATTATTGCTAGAAAGTGTAATGTTATGGTCCGTCGGTTCGGTACTGAATGACGATGAGGGTGTACAACTTGTACTGGGAGCATTCCCAGAATTCAAATTACGTCCATAGATTTTACTGCTATATCCAGAATCAGGATTGCTACTATTGTCCTCCCGACTTTTGTCTTGAATTGGCGTAGATTGTAAATTCCTATCAGTTCTAGGTATAACCTCCGGACCCTGAATATGTTGTTCCTGATTCAGATGAGATTCAGATTTGCTGCCTAGTTTTGACACATTTGTTTGATCTGAATACATGACACTGTCATGACTTTGGAAGTTAGGATTGTATGTATTATATGTTTGTCCTGATGGAGCAGGCACAGAAGTCCTCCCATCGTTCACCCTTTGAGTAAAGTTTTGAACAGATCCATAAGGATTTTCCCTATTTGTACTATCACCGGCCAAAGTAGGCCTGTCTCTATTATAACAAGTCTGTCCACTATTTTGCCTGTTTACATCTACATCTCTTGTAGAATTGTAAATCTGCCCTTTTGAACCTAACACAGAATAGCTTACAGGATTTCTGTTCATGTTTCCCTGTGAAGAACTATAATATTGACCACTTTGTAAATTTTTATTGTTTTGCTCATTAGAATATGGTTTCATATCAGTTCTATCATTTAAATATGACCTTGAACTTCCATATTGTGATGTTGGCCTTTTCATTGACTCTAATGGCACACTATGATTTTGACTGTTTCTGGGAGAACTAGGAGTTCCAGATCTCTGCATGGAAGACGGATCCTTCAATTTCAATTTCATTTGATGTGCTGACGATAGGTCAGTATCATCTAATAATATTCCATCAGTTGACCTTGACCTCTGTCGGCTCATTTGCATATTGCTATGACCTTGTGATAAATACATATCATCCCTATTAACATTATTTACAGAATTGATAGCACTATTTTTGACATTATTTCCAGTGTTTTGATTATATTCACTTCTTCTATCCATGTGAGACATTCTCTCCATAGGAATTTCTTTCCCATCATGCCGTGCTGGTATTCCAGAGGTTAGAGGTTTATTTATAACTTCACTATGGTAACCGTAAGTTGAATCAGACTGTTGAACCACTGACATACCTGACCTACCTAAATCTGATGAATCATTTGGATATCCCTTATTTGTATTGTCTTGAGTATTGTATAATTTTTCCCTCTCTGGATATCCAAATGTTGTGAAAGTTGGTTTAACCACTATTTTTCCAGCACCAGACTCTGTGAGGGGGCCCTGTCCAGTGCTGGAGGAATTGGAGGTCACATTAGTACCTATGCTTATGTTTGAGGACCCCCTTTCGGGAAAACTCCGCCTTGTTTCACTGTTTCTACTTTCACTGTGTAGAGTTCTTGACTCCATGTTTGATCTTCTCACTTCATTTTGTCGATCAAATAGTTCCCTTTGCGAATGTGTGTTTTGATTTTGTCGATCAAATTGTTCCCTTTGTGAGTGTGTATTTTCGTGTTGTGTATTCCTATGTTGTTGATAAACCTGCCGGTTGTCACTATAAATAGCTCGATTATTCTGAACTTGTCTACTATCATTTTGAATACTTCTTAACCCACTTTGGTTAATTCTACTCCCACTTTGAGCTTTCCTACTTTCACTTTGAATAGTTCTACTTTCATTTCGTCTTGGTGATAGATTTTCAGGTTCAGTTTGACTTTTCACCATTCTATGATGAGGGAGATACTGATAATGAAAGGGACTAGATTCTCGTGATTTAGGAGTACTGTGATTGAGAGGGCTAGCATCCCTCTGTGCTGTAGTTTTATGAACCATTGGAGTGCTATGAGTTAGTGGGCTAGCATCTCTATGCCCGGCAGTTCTATGATCTAACACAGTGTTGTGAGTTATTGGGCTAGTGTCTCTTTGCACAGAAGTTCTATGATTTAACACAGTATTATGAGTTCGTGGGGTTAATTCTGGACGCACTGATGTTTGATGTTCATGCACATCATGCCAAGTTTGTGAGGTTGAAAGTTTCTTTGGAATAGCACCTTGATCGTAACCACTATATTGACTACCATAAACTTGATCATGTGACAAGTACGGACTACGACTAGTAGAAGCGGTACTTGGTGATATGAAGTCAGGTCGTGAAGATGATCGTGCATTTTGATGACTAGAAACAGGTGAAACAAAATGTCTCCCACTTTGCTGATTTGCATTTCTATTGAGAGTTTGTGGGTTCTGAACACCATAATTGTCTCTACGTCCAATAACAGGATTGTAATTCCTGGCACCCCTGTCTTTACTATAAGCAGGAAGTTGCCATGCCCTGATTTCCTGCATTGCTTGCTGACGTGATTCATAAAATTGTCTTTTACGAAACTTCCCACTGTGATTATCAGACTGCGAAAGTGTCTCGTCTGATCGAGAGCGAAATAATCGACCATTTTCAGTCTGATGAATGTCTGTGAAAATATTATTGCTTGGTAAAGCAGTATCGTCATGATGATGGTCTAAACAATGACCATAATTTGACAATTTAGCCTCTAACCAATCATCCACGTCCATACCACCACGTTTCTTATGTGCCATGTAATGCTGTTGATCGGCTAAACGCTGGTCAATCCTGTTGTAACAATTTCTTTCTTCTTCATCAAATCTATCCCTGGACCACATGTCGAATGTCGTAATTTGTTGTGTAGTTTTCTTATCTAACTGATCCATACGATTTTTGAGGATCTGATGAGAGGCATCGATATGTTCATAAATATGTTCCTTATCCTGACCCACTCGCTTCTCCAACTGGTGAAGAGCAGGCATACACTGACAAATTGGGGTGTATCCTATTGGTCCCTGTCGAAAACAAAGTAAATACATTTCAATAATCAGCTAATAAGACAGAAATGAATATTACATGTTTAAAAAATCTTTGAAGTTGTCTCCAATTTTGTCAAGTGTGCGTGTGTAGAGATTTTGAGTAAAGAATCAATATACATTTTTGACTTTTTTTGTGTCTATTTTGGCTAGCTCTTATTTTTTCGATCCAAATTTTTAGCATACTTCATGCAGGTCATCTTGATTGTTACAAAATACAAATATCTTGATGTGAACAATGGATGTCAAAATGTTGTGCTGGTTCTTTATTTGCCAGTTATTTTAAGGGGAGGACTAGTTTGCTCGTTTTAGTTTATAATGTACATTTTATTAATATAACTTTGGATTCATTTATATTTTGTGGATTAAAAAAAAATTGGAATATAAGGTGGATAGTTGATTTTGTGATTTTGACAAGCCTATAAAAAATTGACATTTTGTTGATCATGTACATTTGTTGTTCATCTATATCCACGAAAGCCATTTAAATTAGTATCTCACGAACAATAATGAATCCACAGCTTGCAATTTACCCCTTTAATGTTCAGTGCACATATGTAACATGATTGATGTCTAGTAAAGGAACCATGGTCAGCACACTCTAAAACTAAGTTGTGATTTGTACATTTGTCCTTGGCCCTTAAGTCCCCATAGTGACCTTGAGACAAAGAACAGCAAAAAAAGGCAATGTTTCTTTGCTTGTGATCTTGTCAGGTACATTAATTCATATTGTGATCTAATAAACTTTCAATTAACAGAAACCATATACATATACAAATAAGATTACTTTCAAGTGTTCTGACAAAGTTCCTAGCCCTTAGATTCATAAGGGTTGCCTCAATTGACTTTTTGCTAACCAAAGAGACATGAGTGAGAACATGCTACTGTCGTTTAACCTTGATTCATGTAATGACTTTTAATCATAAAAAAAAATATTCAACTTTTTTGATTTGTTAAAAACAATAAATTCTTGGCTGTTTATCTACCCTAAATTAATAAATGCCATCGTTTGACAATTGACACCAATATGCAACTTATTATTGTGATTTTCAGAAAAGCAATGGTACATACCAGTAATGCGATAAAAAATTATAATTATTATTTATTTTGGCAAAATAGTTGTAGTTTTTCACAATAATAAAATATTGCACAATTTCTGGATTTACATGATTAAATAATCCTATCATAATGAGAGAAGCTTACCTGTTTAATATTACCAGCTAAATCTCTGAAGTACTGTTGTCCCGTCTTAGGTATGTACTGACTGAAGAAGCCATGTACAGGATCTTTACCATCAGTAGGGTGGACTTGGCTTCCTGACGGAGCAGGTTTATCTTTCTCCTAAAATTTATCAAACTAACTTATTGAATATGCGTTCAATTGTGACATGTTTGACACAATTAGTATACCTGCCATCACATAACTAAACATTGTACTACAAATGCTATTATAGAAATTCAGAAATTATTGCATGAATTTATTTACTGCGATTTTTTTTTAAAATGCATGAAAATGTGATTTAAATTATAGCTGTTTTAAAACAATATGCATGTATCAGTTAAAAGAATGCAAGATCTTATATAATTGCAATAATCATCCAGTCACATTATTTGCTTTAATTAAATCACCGCAATAATTTCTGAATTTATAGTATATCAAATTATGTCCAATCTAACTACCAATAGTGTTTGGTTAAATGATAATTCCTGGCAGAGTGATGCAGTTTGAATTCTCAAATAAGGGTTCCATGCTACATGTTATGAAATAAAATGGTTTCAAAAATATTTGCATACAAGCCTACCGATATGTAAAATGTGTCCTTCTTTAAATATTTAAATTCCTGGTTCACCTGTACCCATTAAATCTAAGAAAATTTGGTATCTATGAATAAACAGTGTTTTGTGATAAACATCGACCTCAAATGTTTCAAAATGAAATGACCAGGGTTGTGTTAAATATTGTAGCAGCTACATAGTGCTATGAAGTCTTTTGTCTACTGAACGAGTAGCTAGCTTAGCTGCTATCAATATCTATGAAGCAGCTAGGCTAGCTACACATTCAATAGTCATAAATCTATGTAGCCCTATGTAGATGCTACAATATTGAAAACAACCCAGTTAGTCTTCATATTTCAGGACCATTCACAGTTATATTTTTATCTTGTCTTGTCTTCTCTGTTACTTAGTTTCCAATTCTATTTTGCATTGTTTAATTTGGTTTAATTATCATAACACTGTCTACTCATTTGCACATATTCTCCTAATACCCTGAAGCTTTATATACATTTTGTTTACCTTTTTCTTTTTCTTCAAGAATGAGAAGAATTTGCTGCCTTTTTCTGTCTTTTCTGTCTTTTGTACAGGTAGGTCTTCATCAGGGACTACGACAGGTCCATCTATATCCACAGGTATTTCACTGAAATTTACCATTTTGGGTGATGGATGAACCTGAGCTTTGGTCTGAAACATATAAGACATAATAAATTGTCTGTAAAACATCATCAAAGGTTCTGCTGAAAAGTGTTAGGTATACATTAATGGGATAGCGACCAAACAGCACAAGCTACCATGAAAGTACAGAGTTACAGTGTCCATTGTGTTACACATATTTTATCTATCAAAGGTATAAGGGAAATAACTAAAACAAGCACTTTTTTGTTTCTACAAGACTTTTTATTAATATCTTAGAGAAATGAAGGCTTAAGAGCAAATGCAATGTGAGTTCCATTATAATTAATATTTCCAAGGGGCATAACTCATTAAAAATATTTGATCTGAGCTTATTTTCAAAACTGTCAAAGACATAATTTGCTGATATAATCCTATAATATAAATTTCATCTAATTCAGAAAAAAAATGAACGCTAATGATGCAATTTTCAATACATACCTTTAACAGTGATGTGATTGTTATGATGACCTCAGGGTGATCTTTTCGTTTAGCCACATCAATGGCGGTTTCCTCTTGTTTGTTGACAATATAAACATCAATGCCAGCTTCCACTAACAGTTTAGCAATCTTTTTCCTCTTCAAAGCAGAAGAGATATGAAGTGCAGTGTCACCATTCTACAATAAAATATGCAGAAAATTATAATTCAGATTATTAGGCCACACAAATATAAGTCTATAAATTTGTATGAAACCAAACAGGTCAGCAACTTTTTCTTTAAATTTTCTTTGTTGTTAAAATGTTTATTATTTGCCATAAATATATTGAAACATTTTATAAAAAAATCTGTTTATGTGTTTTGCTCCACAATCAGGGCTGTACTGTGTATTAGTTGTATAAGTCCTAATTCTTTGGTCTTAATGGATAGTTGTCTCATTGGTAATTATATCCCATCTATGATATTTCCTCTGATGACAGCAGGGGCATAATAATCAGATTGAATATTTCACCAATATCAATTCTAAAACAAATATGTTATAAGCAAGTATTGCTATTTCTATTAGGTAAACACTGGACATCAATGGGTATATACCTTGTTCTGTTCATTGAGTCTACATCTGGCACTAATCAAGATACGTGTGACACCAGCATGTCCATATCGTGCTGCCGTGTGGAGGGCTGTATCTCCATACTAAAAGATAGAAATGTTTTACATTAGAAAATACATGTGACATCAGCATTTCCATATCGTGCTGCCGTGTAGAGGGCTGTATACTGAAAAATAGAATGCTGTACTTTGAAGAACTGATCTGCATTAATGTGAAGTATACTACATGTACTACTAGGTTCTGCTTTATTTAGCATCATAAAACTGAGGCATGAACTCCAGGGATTTGTAGGGTCAAGTAGCAAGAGTACAGACAATTTATTTAAGCCTTGCATTCAATTTTTAGCTGTTCTGAGTATCACTCTGGAGCCAGTTTCACAAAAAACTTAAGACTAAGATTGATCGTAAGTATACTGAATTGTTCACGACTTACGAACAATCTTAGTCATAAGTTTTTTTACTCCAGACTTGCATCTCACAACTGTGAAGGAGTCTTACATTCTTACACTATATATGATGAATACCCCATATCATGTTTATTTTCATCATAGACATACCTGCCAACTTTTCAAAATCTCCAATGAGGATTTTAAGCTTAAGAGGACCTTACGCTTCACTTATATGGTCATAAGTGTTCTTAGTCTACTACCTTATTATTTGAATGAGTAAGTATGTGCTTAAATATCATTTTAACTTATTTGAATTCTTGTTTAAAAGATTAGTGTTTAAATGATAAAAAAAATCAAAATTCAGTACAACACCTCTCATAAATTGGGATAAGGCTGGTCTGTATTATATAATTAACTACTACATGTAGCAATAAAATCATACTTTTGGAAAACAGAATCCAGATCATGAAACAATACCTAAATTATCATAATATGGTATTTTTTTCAAAAGATAATGTAAAATGCTCCACACATCAAAATAATGGAGTGAATTGGAAGATTAGAATTTTTGGTGAGAAACATGTCTTTGGGTGAATACTATTTAACAAATTAATTCAAAACTACATCACTGATATAATTGCTAAATGTCCAGTGACAAATATTTCATGCATATTCAGGACATTTAACTGTATGAAAAGTACATCAGAAGTACCAAAATTTCAAACAATTTGGGAAGAATTCTTTTTTTTTTAAAGCTTGCAAAAATGTGAAAATACTGTGAGGAAAAGACAAACAACCTTAAGGCACTGACATTGGTATATGACCACTATGTGTAAGAATACCAGTATATACATTTGTATATATGTTCCAGACCATAAGAGTATTTGGACCGTACGCGTACGGTCCGGACCGTATACGTATACTCGTACGGTCCGACCATACGCGTACGGTCGGACCGTATGAGTATATGCATACGGTCCAGCTGACCAGACATGTTTTGAGATCATATGGGTTAAAAACAAATATTTATCAAAATCTTTATTTTTAGTTATACAAATTGTTATTATTACAAATAGATGGATGAAGTGAATAAGCGAACAATTGACATTAAATATTTGTTTAATTGTATATCTGAATCCTATTTTGTTACTCAAGGTGACACTAGTCTTGCTACCACAAGGAACGTCATATTTTTTTTACATTAACATGTTTTGTTAATGCATGTTTCTTTGCATATGCATTTTTTTTGTAAAGTTCCTAAATATTCTATGACAATTGTCCTCCCACATTATGTTTACTTCCGATAACTTCAATTTCAATGAGCATACTGGGCTGCAATTAATGAATTACTGACATGCTAAATACAGGAGATTAACAGATTAAATAAGCGTGTTTTTTTTAAATAGTTATAATATTAAGTTTTTATTTCAATTACTATTGAACTTTTTATATTAATTTGAGATATAAGTTATGTTGATTTCTTATATACATTTGTATCTAATAAACTTGACCAACTTCTTAATATTAGTCCGACCGTACGCGTATGGTCCGACCGTATACGTATTTAGAAAAAGTACGCATACGGTCCAGACCGTACGCGTACGGTCCAAATACTCATACGGTCTGGAACATATATACTATTAGTTGATGAGCAATGATGCGAAAATGCTTCTAACAGTATAACATGCTAAAATGAACCTCAGACAGCTCAGATCTGTCTGATAATATGACTATTTCTGCTTACATTATTTTTTAGGTCTGCATTACAGCCTCCATACAAAAGAACTCGAGCACTTTGATTGTGACCATTCTGACTGGCTAAATGTAGAGCTGTAAATCCAGACTGAAAAATACAAAAATAAGAATACTGTACATTCTGTGTTGTGTATTGCAAACAGAATACAAGGATGACAGTGAGTAGATGGTTTGAGATCACTGAATCCCGTCTCTCAGCATCTGACATTATTTAGGGATTTAAAACTAATAAACTGTTGACACAGAGATATGTCTTGCCTGTTGGTAAAAAAGATCAAAAAAGACAATTTGATGGACACCATGCTAGTTAATTGAAAGTTGCTGGACAATGTCATAGAGAGTGGACAATGTCATAGAGAGCAGCTAGTCAAAATGATCGTTAAACTGAGATGAACATCAGACTCTGACTTTTTTCAAATTGAATTTTACGGTGTATTTGTTTATTCTACATTGGCTAGTGGTATAGGGGTCAGGGAGGGTTGAGATGTCACATGTTTAACCCTGCCACATTTTTGCATCTGTCAAATCAGGAGCCTTTGGCCTTTGTAAGTCTGATGTTTTGTTTTTTTTCAATTTTTAGAGTTTATTTATATGTTTCGGAGTTAAGTGTGATGTCCATTTACACTGAACTGGTTCACATTGTGTTAAGGGCAAGCTGAGGACCACTTCCTGATGCAGGATTTTCTAGCTTGTTGAAGACTCATTGGTGGCCTTTAACTGTTTTCTGCCCTTTGGTGGGTTGTTGCCTCTTTGACACATTCCTGAATTCCATTCTCAATTTTATTTAACACTTTAGGGACCTGAAAAGCAACACCTATGACTCATTCCGTTGACATTATCTAAGCCAAAATTATAATGAAATTGGCTTACCTTATTAGTTAGAATAGCATTACAATGGTGTTTAATCAACAGTTCTAACGTCTGACTAAAACCGTTCCAGGCTGATTCATGGATGACACCATTACCATGCTGAAAACAGAAAATTAAAACTCATCAAACATTCCTAGCTTATAATTGAGCCAGTCAGAAGAGTGTTTCATTTAAGACTCATCAAACATTCCTGGCTTATAATTGAGCCAGTCAGAAGAGTGTTTCATTTAAGACTCATCAAAATCACTCAAATTAAAACAGTTCAAAGAACAATTCAATGATCAAGTTAAAGAACATTGAAAATCATATAAATAGTGTCTTCCTGAGTTATCTCCCCTAGATTACATTGAGTTTCTTTACCTTGAATAAGTTGTTCAGTGATCGTCAAGAATGGGATTTTTTTAAGTTCTCAAACCACTACAATTTTTTTGCCATCATTTTATCAGAAACATTATTTTCCCCTTACTTCTACAGTTCTAAGTTTTAAGTGTTTTATAGTATAACCTTCTCCGTTACAAATTTATAAAGGCCTTGTTCAGTCTGCTTCATTTTTCTTTATTTTTTGTAGGAATGGTTTTATTACACTTTATTTAAATGTGTCCAACCTCATTAATAGTACCCTGACAACGTTATAAAACATCTATGAGTACACCAAAACTTACATTATAGGTGTTCCCTGACAAAGTTTCAAACACCTGACCAAAACTTTGACAGGTCACACCATGGTAGGAACTCCTTGACAAAGTTAAGGATACATCCTATACATACAGAGATAAGCATCAAACCAGGTAATGAAGTAAAGACCCATAAAACATTTGACTCATCTTCTCTCAAGTCAGACAAATTTCAAATGATAATTTATAAATTATACTTTTTATACGTTTTTAATTGTCTCCCTTTCAAAACTAAATTAAAACAGTCTGATATAATCTTTAACGGTATTTCTATAAAAAGAAACGCTAAAATGGGAGTATTTTTGTAATTAAATTAAAATATGGAAATAAGTCCATTCAATTCAATTAAGAAATGAATATAATACAAGTAATAGATGAAATGTATCGTGACGTGATGGTATATTGGTCTAACTGAATACCAAATCATGATTCACTGCAAACAAATCTTCACAAAACAATTTCTATCAGTCAATTTTAATACTTTTACATTCAATTTGTTGATGAATTATGTAATATTTAAATACAGGACAGAAATTTCTAATCTGAAAGACGACACGTATCTGGAACAAAAAATGAGAAATCTAGCACCTGAACATGTTTTACACAATATATATAAAACATGATGGTGTTTAATTTTCTACATGTATATCAAACAGTGATAATTACAACCTCATTTTACAACCAGACACCAAATTTTAATAAAAAGAGTTTGGAATTTGCATTAAAAGGTTCTATTTCAAATTTAGTAAAATTGGCCCTACTTTGTATTTCATTTGTAACCCCTCGAGTCTGGAGTGCTTTCTTTGCATTTTATATTGAATGTTAGACAGTACAATGACATTGAGTGCTCATTCTTTTCCTTTATGGTGATACATACAAGATTTTTTTACATTCAGTTTGAATAAGAGATGATTAGAAGAAGCATCAATGAGACAGTTACCCAACAATAACAAAAACATCTGAAGGTTAGCATAGTTTTTAATAATAATAGGGATTGCCACAAACAAGATTTAACTTCAATAGGCGCTGAGTTAGGAATACATATTAATGCCACATTTCGTCATGTTGGAGCACTGTAATACAGTATGAAGTTTGCTCATTTTTGAAGGCTATACAGCTACCTATATTTTCTTAAATCAGCAACATTTGGAAAGTTGTCTAATTGAAAATCATACCACATTCTTTTTTCAGCAGAGAGTAAATTATTGGCCTCAAATTTTCATCTGAAGCTAATTTCATACTGAAGCATGTTGAAGGCTCCATTTGTTAGTTTGCTCACTAAATAAGTTTGTTAGTTTGTCGGTTTTATTGTTTATTTGTTTGTTTGCCACTGAATTACCTCGTCCTGTGAATCTACATTACATTTGGACGTCAACAGCAATTCTATGGCTTCTATATGTCCTTTGGAGGCTGCACGATGAAGGGGGGTGTAACCAAGCTACAAAATAACAAACAAGTTTATAAATACTATATAACTATGGTAGACAAAAATATATGTATGTGTCACAACACACTGAAAGAAGACTTTTGTATAAAAAGGAATATATTCAATTACTGTTGCGTTTTTTGACATCCTTGTCAGTTGGTGTTATGTGGATATAATGTAACATTGGGCGATTCATTGGCAGTCATACCATACCTACTGATATTTTCATATCTAAAATTGCAAACATGTCTTCTGATTAACAGATTAAGTTACATAGGTTTGAATTGTAATACCCAGAGAATGAGCGTGTTTGCCACTTGACAAGCAAGCCATATGAGTATAGGCAACCTTTCTAATATTACAGAAAAGAAGGTGTTTTTACTCAAATCAAATCCAAATTAATTTTAATATATATATTTTACCCTGCCTGCGCATCATACAGAAAATTTTAATGAAATTCCTGTACGCCACATGGAAATTTGATCAAATCCAGTTAGCTGCACATAATTTTTATCAAATATTCCGGAGGTGCAACACAGGATTTGAATCAGTAATTTATTCGACTTACAGAGCAAAAAAATCTTAAGGTACTATTCAACTGAAACCTCACCTTTAATATACCTTGTTTTAAATTATTTACGCCATTTCCGTGTTATTTAACATATGATATCAATATCAAAAACTGACATAATTGATGATTAAACTAAAAAATGACCTGCACTTTATTCATTTTTAAATACGAAAGTGTTTTTTTAAAATAGAACTTTCTACTAAATTCAATGAAAGAACCTTTATCTTACGTTATTATTACTTTTAATTTACATAGCTGAACTAAAAAGCACTGGTTAATATTCTTAAGAGGTGGTCGACAAATAATGCTTTATATTATATTACGACGTCTGAAGTGAATATCAGTTTTTCAAAAGTCAATTAAACCCCATATTTACCGAAACAAAAGACAGTAATTGTTTTATTCCATATTTTGAGAAAAGAAAATGTATTTAATGACAAACATATACCAAAACTAATTTTACACGAAACATTTTACCATAACGTTGCATGTAAAAGCGCATGATGTTTAGCGCGGTAAATAACACTTTCTCAGGTGAATATGCTTTTTTATTCAAAATGCAATTCATATAGAGAAACCTACTAAAATAATACCAATATAGAATAATACTTTATATTATATTACCAGTATATATGTATTCCAGATAAACTGGTTATAGCATTACAAGACATATATTTAATTTATACATTAAAAACTGGCCATGTATTTTTCTTTAGACCTAAAGTTTGCATCAGTTCTAGTCATTTTGCCAAAAGTGTTTATTTTGTATAGCATATGTAAACATGTGTAAAAAATTAAATACTAGTAAGTTTCATTTCAAGAGAATACTAGCTTAATGTCAAAATGCTGAGTAACAGCACACAATGGTTATAAACTTTAGATATATATATATAAGGACAATTTTATTACAAAATTTGGTTATCATGGATTCATCTAACTTGAATCAAAATATTTCATATCATATTTCAAATAGGTGAAGAAAGAAAAAATAAAGAATTTTTATACCAATTTGATCCTACAAAATAGTTCAAAATAGTTTGTAATGTAATAAATTCACTAAAATACAATAAGCACTTTATTAAACTTTCTCCAAAGAAAAGTAATAAACAAGACTATTTTAAAAGTCTTCTGATAAGTCATTAAGTGTTTTGATATACATTTCACATAATGTGATTTCTCTGATGATAAACTTTTAACTAATTTTAATATTTAATAAAATGAACATGAAAATTCATTTCAATTTTATACTTCAATCAATCAGGGGTTAAGAGTACAAGATAAGCATTTACAATATTTCCTTATTGGCTTATATTACATTTCATTGGTGTCATTTAATTGTTACTCTCTTGTCTAAATGCTTAAATTTAGTGTTTTGGGTTGTTTTTCTCCTTGATATATATACCCCATACCTTCTTTTATTTTATAAATAAACAAGATAAAAGAACAGAGGATTACATTGTCTCCCCCTCTGATGCACATTATTTTATCTGATAATTCACAATATTTTTTATTAGTTCTTTTAAACTATCTAATAAACCTCCTATTAGAAAGTGACTGTTTGAGATTACAATTTTCCATATATGTTTTACTTCCTTAAGGGGCATAACTCCTTTAATAGGTGATAAGTGCTGATTATCGAAACAAGACAAAGGTATGATGTTTTGTAATAAATTTCCAAAATATCATTGGCAAGAAATGGGGAAAAAAACATAAGAAAAACAATAAGGTCTCCTAATGTAGTTGAAAGAATTTAACAATGCAGTTATAAATATTGATCTATTTCAAAGGGACATAACTCCTCGTTATTTTAGTTTATTAGAATTGATTTGAGAACTCACCTAAGACAATTTACACACTAGATATAAACTTTTGATAGAAATTTCATAAAAATTTGACAAGAAAGATATAGGCTTGAAATAATTTAAGTCATTAATTCAATATTTTCAATGTTATATCACATTTCCAAGGACCATAACTCCTTAAAACAAGTGGATCAATCAAAAATAATTCACATTTTGCTTACAATAGCTTGACTAACAGACAAACATTGACAAACACTCAGTGTGTCTAATTGTTTTCTGCAACCCTTATAGAGAGACAAAAAAATTTTTTTTTTTCATACCTGCATATTATATTCTTAAAAGTAATAAGTATATCACTTTAAGTTTTTTCAAGTTGTAAAAAGTGTATACATTAATTTACTCCGTCAAGGTGTATCTAATACATATATGGCATTATGGACACTAAAATTGTAAGATCAATAGAAACCCTCATAAATTAGTAAAAAATGAACTAATGAAACATTGTTATAATGACATATTAATATTTCCTAATGATATTTGTAATAAAAATGCTTTTATATTTAACCAGTGTATCTGAAGTTTAATGTACTTTTAAATCAACAAAAATGTACTTCAGGATTATTTGTTACTTTATATATTACTAGAACACACCCGTATATCGCGGGTCCGTGACTGAATTAAAGTATATAACTATGCGCAAGACTTATTGTAGTATTAGCATTTTCATCTGATAAAGTCATGCAGATTATAAGATACACAGTTTTCTCTGCTTTCAAATCTTTCTGTTTGAACCCGTCGAACTGGAACTTATCAATTATTGATAATATTAATTATTTGGAAAACAAAAGGTCCTGGAATGGAGTATTTTTTAATCAACAGCATTGTCCTATATTAGTTATAAATATTGAATTCTTTGATTCGCTGTTTTACGTCATGCCGGCTAACAAATTGAAAACTGTACCTATACGCCTTATTTTAGTCCAGATTTTTAGTATTCGTATTGTTATCTTAGAAAGTCTAACTGATTAAAATACTACAATATGTAACAATTTGACAATTAAGTAGTGTCAACCCTGTGATTATTACCCGTGTAATACTATATAGCATATTAAACCTGAATACACCATTTGATGGTGCGCCTGTCAGATGCGGAACGTACAGATAAGGTAATCGGTAACAGGTGAATATACTATTGGTATCGGTATCGGACTCGACCCGGAATTTCTTAATTATTGGCAATATTAATAACGTGGAAAACAAAAGGGCCTGGAGTGGTGTAATTTTTAATCTACACCTTTGTACTATATAAGTTATATATAAAGTTGAATTTTTTGATTCGTCGTTTTTACGTGATGACGGCTGATAAATTGGACCTCGTAATTTTAGTATTATAGATACTAAACACTATTATGGCATTACATACAAGATACCAGTTTTTTGTACTTCAGGGGTTCTAATTTTGTATACTTTGTCCTGATGAAGCCGATCTAATCGGCGAAACATGCCAACAATAAAAGATGCAGTTTACTTAAGTGGTGTTGTCAATGTAGCGGTAATTATATTTTATATAAATTACCATGAACAAACAGACGCACAGACCAAAAAACATAATGCCCCTCTACTATTGTAGGTGCTCTATTAGGTAGGGCGACTAAAAAAACTTAATCTTTGACAATTAGATCAAGTCTTGTACAGTTATTTTATTTTTGCAGTCCTTCCGAAACTTTTGATTCAAAATAAACCATAACTTAAAATTAGATCTTTTTTCTATGCATAAATGTTTTGGTTGTGTAAACTTTGAGAGATTTCTTTTACATATAGCTTTAAAAAAAAAAAATTAAAGATATATCAAAGATTTTTTATTGCTTTATTAAAGTAGTAATATATAATCAATATCAAGAATATTATTTCATTTTTTATATATTCTAAATCCGACACAAAGAGACAGACAGTTTTAACAGTGATATAATCCAGAGTTATGACGTTTTAAATTTCAATGCAGTCACAGAAACTACACTATACATTATAATGTGAACACAGATTAATTATAACTGTTCATAAATCCCTGGAAAATAATAGTTTTTATGGAATCCCAGGACTCTTTCTTCTCACTAATGTGGTTATAATTATATTTCAACGTATCATCGCAAAAATGTTTTAATCCTGGGCGATTTTCATTATACACTTAAAGATGTCAAATAACAATGATAAGGTTAGTTTTTGTTGACTTTAATCAAATTTAGAATAAGGTGTTACTTTTCACATTGTGTATTAAATCAAGTTTTATACAAAGAAATGTTTGGGTAGTTAAATACTTTTATTTGTACTGGGCAGTTGGCTTTTGACCAATTCAAATGATACAAAATTACATTAGAATTTTATGATGATAAAATTGAGAAAGGAAATGGTGAATATGTCAAAGCGACAACCACCCGACCATAGAGCAAACAACAGCCGAAGGCAACCAATGGGTCTTCAATGTAGCGAGAATTCCCGCACCCGTAGGTGTCCTTCAGCTGGCCCCTAAAATATGCATAATAGTACAGTGATAATGGACGTCATACTAAACTCCGAATTATACACAAGAAACTAAAATTTAAAATCATACAAGACTAACAAAGGCCAGAGGCTCCTGACTTGGGACAGGCGCAAAATTGCGGCGGGGTTAAACATGTTTATGAGATCTCAACCCTCCCCCTATACCTCTAGCCAATGTAGAAAAGTAAAAGAATAACAATACGCACATTAAAATTCAGTTCAAGAGAAGTCCGAGTCTGATATCAAAAGATGTAACAAAAGAAAATAAATAAAATGACAATAATACATAAATAACAACAGACTACTAGCAGTTAACTGACATGCCAGCTCCAGACCTCAATTAAACTGATTGAAAGATTATGAGACTATTTGACCGATCATGCTGATGTTTAATCTACCATTGTATAAAAATCTGCTCAAGTTTCGACAGAAGTATGTGATTTAAATATTTAACAATGTGCTTCTAAACAAAAAAATTAAGGATTTATAAATATTTGTGAGGTATTTGAGGACCTCAGGACTTTCTGGATTTTCTCTGCAGTCCACAAAAATTAGTTAACAGGAAGACTGTTTTCCACTTGTAAGTCCATTTTTTGTCTCTTTGACACATAATCCCCATTTCCGTTCTCAATTTTACAGTAATGTATTTCAAAAGTACAAGCAGAAATGTTGCTTACTCAGTAAAATGATCAAATTCTTTAAAAACCCATAAAGAATTCATATAGATATAAGAAGGTGTGGTATGAGTGCGAATGAGACATTAACTCTCCATCCAATTCACAATTTGTAAAAAGTAAACCATTATAGGTCAAAGTGCAGTCTTCAACACAGAGCATTGGCTCTGACACTGAACAGCAAGCTATAAAGGTCATATAATAAAATTGAGAATGGAAATGGGGAATGTGTCAAAGAGACAACAACCCGACCAAACAAAAAACAACAGCAGAGGGTCACCAACAGGTCTGCCATTCTATCATACATGTAACAACACAAGTAATAACCTTCATGGATGCACAAAAAAAGACCAAAAGTGGTAGAAATCTGATGACATAACTTTTGTCTTACAAAGAATTACCCAAGAGCAATCAGCCCAGGAAGAAAATATTTTTGTTAAATTCAAATCAGAGAAGATACATTTGTCTTGTTTTATCATATCTTAAATCTTACAATATCAAATAAATCTTTCACCTATGTATTTAAATTTTATTTAACAATTGTCAACCAAAACCCCATCTCAATCCTCCAATTAAAGCTGCATGAATTAGAATTAAGAAATTACCATTTGAATAGAATAGAATATATTGGTATGTCAAACTTGAGAGATTATAATACGCAGAATTGTAATAAAACTTCTAAACCTATCAGAGCATAACAAAGTAAATCGCATCTTATGCAGCAAAAGTGCAACTGCATGTAATAAGTGATATTTGTCAGTTTCATTACATTAATGTCAAATAAAATGGATTAAAATATATATGAAATACAGCTGACTTAACTTATATCTAATAAATTAAATAAAAAATACTTGGTTAATTCTGATGTGAATCTTTAACTTTGCCTAAAAATGTGCAGGTATGCTTTATAACCATGCAGGGTGGGATCATGTTTATATAAATGGATAGTTTTAAATGTCCATGCAGTAGCAAATTACCGGTACATGTGTATTCAGGACTACAACACATTAATGCCATAGATACAAAACGTACTTTGAACTAAGATGAACATATGCGGACTATGTGGTACTGGTTTTGCTCATTGTTGAAGACCATAAGGTGACAAAAAATTGCTTAGCATGTATGTCAATGGTCCCTTGCAGAGAGTTGTCTCATAATGGCAATCATCCTATTTTTATGCTTAGCCAGATTTTAAAGGTACTAATGGATAAAATAAGATATGACAACGTCCTACTGAGACACAATTTTCTGACTATAAGGCGACCAGTCTTTATAATAACTCTCATTCCCGTGTGCTGAGCAAAGAAGGAGCAAATACTAATTTTCAAGTCTAATAGTTAGAACTGGCTGGTGTTCCATTGCACAACCTCCTGCTTACAAGACGAGAATGTTACAAGACCATTGAGACTTTCAAGTCTTTGGTTTGAGTGGGAAATGACACAAATCTCAAGAAATACCAGAGAATGTTCAATATATCAAAGAAACAGTTCTTTTATTCCTGTTATTTTGACATTTTAAAGGTTTTTTTTTATCTTTTTTTCAACTTAAAGCAAGGTCATTATAGAGCACTCAATTGACTTTGCATCACTTTAATATGACCTTAGCGTCATAGTGGAAATATCTTCTCCAATTTCCTTAAAAGATAAATTTCTTCTTAATTTAATTATACTCATTATTATGATATGAATAATTTACAGTACAGCTATTGATTCTCTATATTTCTACCCTGCACATGTAGCTACCACTGAACATTTAAATCAGCTGATATTTCTGACAACATGTAATATAATATCACACGAATATATGATATGTTTGAAGTCAAACTTTTCTCTTCTTACAAGATTTTCTTCTATATAAATTACTGTCAAGAAATCATATGACAGCAACATACAGGTTTGAAAAGAGACAACAAATTATAAGAGTACGACAAAGAGGTGCAGCCAATTTCACTTGACGTCATTTTGCACCAGGGTCATTTTCAAAAAGTCCTTGAATTGCAACTAAAATTTTAAAGTATCACATTTTAGATTGTTTCACAAATATCAGCCAGACCTCTTTAAAAGAATGTTCAATATTTCCTCCTTCCTATATTACACTTAGCAAGAGATCACAGATCTTAAATTTCTTCATCTGTCTTAAGTCAACAATACATTTAAAGATGTTTCATAAGAATTTTTCAACAACTAATCAAAACTCTGAACTGACAAAAATGGGTGTAACATATACCGTTTTTTGGTCTCAATGTTAAAAAAAAAGACAATTCTTTGTCCTTGTACTGTTATAACCCTCTCAGATAAGTGTTTAACTAATCAGAAAATAATTACAGAAATACAGGTAATTCTATATACTTGAGTAGAGAAATTTCCTTCTATCTGCAAATACTATGAAAATACTGACGCTAACCACAAATTTGTATAGGTCAACACTTAACAAATTCATTACTGTGAATATGAATTCCAATTCTTTTCTTCTTTTTTTTTTTTACGTAACAGTGATCCTTGAAAACCTTCATAATCAATAGATTTAAGTAATAATTTTAGATTCCTCATATGTATCATGCAAATATAATTATTATAAGACCTGTGTCCAATAATTGTAAATTTGTTACTTCTAGCTGTTAGTTGGTATAGCTAGATTTGGGTTGAAAATTTGTCAGTTCTAATATTTGGTTGTAAAATTGTTACTTCTAGCTGTTAGTTGGAACAGGTAGAATCTGATTGTTAATTTGTTTATAAGACCAGTGCAGAAATAGTCAAATTAACACTGCTTTTAAAAAATCAAGCTGACATGGTACATCAACTTTTTGACACCTCTGCGTGAGGTTAAGGTTCTTATAATGATGAAATTCTATCCAATAATTCAAATGGTTCGTTGCTTTTAAAAGTTTTTTTCTTCAAAAAGTAAAATGCAAAGTGTAGTGCCAAAAGAGGAGAGAGTGACTGTACTCAGATAAGATTGCGGGTAGCTTTGCCTTTATATTTTGAGCTAGCTAGGACACTAAATACCTACCACATCTCTAGGATCGAGGGTAACTTTGCCCTTATATTTTGAGCTAGCTAGGACACTAAATACCTACCACATCTCTAGGATCGAGGGTAACTTTGCCATTATATTTTGAGCTAGCTGGGACACTAAATACCTACCACATCTCTAGGATCGAGGGTTACACTTCGCCATTATATTTTGAGCTAGCTAGGACACTAAATACCTACCACATCTCTAGGATCGAGGGTAACTTTGCCATTATAATTTGAGCTAGCTGGGACACTAAATACCTACCACATCTCTAGGATCGAGGGTTACACTTTGCCATTATATTTTGAGCTAGCTAGGACACTAAATACCTACCACATCTCTACATCAGATAGGATCGAGGGTAGTTTTGCCTTTATATTTTGAGCTAGCTAGGACACTAAATACCTACCACATCTCTACATCAGATAGGATCGAGGGTAACTTTGCCCTTATATTTTGAGCTAGCTAGGACACTAAATACCTACCACATCTCTAGGATCGAGGGTAGCTGTGCCTTTATATTTTGAGCTAGCTGGGACAGTAAAAACCTACCACATCTCTACATCAGATAGGATCGAGGGTAGCTTTGCCTTTATATTTTGAGCTAGCTAGGACACTAAATACCTACCACATCTCTTTCATCAATACTACAACCCTGTTGAAGTAAGAATTTACAGATGTCTACATGTCCATTCAGTGCAGCATAGTGGAGAGCTGTTCTCCCTTCCTAAAACACACAAAATTACATCATTAAAAAAATCATTTTAAAAAGGTCCATCATAACTGGTTCTATATTAAAATCAACAAAACAATTTAACAAAGGAAGTTTTTTGTACAATAAAATATTAATATTTTATGAAAACAATTTTGGATAATGAAGGAGTACACTGTTATAGGATGGTGGTAAAGGGTAACATTTTGCATGCAAGGTGTTTTGCCATTTTTATTTCACATGCAGCCGTAAAAAAGGTTTGTTCTTCACTGTGTTTCGTGAAATAAGAAGTTTTTCATTGTTCATTTATCGTGAAATGGCAATTCTATTTCGCCTTCTTTGTGCAGATACACGGGCCCCTCTCCCTTATACATGTACCGGTAGTCAGACTCAGCTATAAACGTTCCTTGGTGCAGATACACCCCCTCTCCCTTATACATGTAGTCAGACTCAGCTATAAACGTTCCTTGGTGCAGATACACCCCCTCTCCCTTATACATGTAGTCAGACTCAGCTATAAACGTTCCTTGGTGCAGATACACCCCCTCTCCCTTATACATGTAGTCAGACTCAGCTATAAACGTTCCTTGGTGCAGATACACCCCCTCTCCCTTATACATGTAGTCAGACTGACAGCAGATACACCCCCTCTCCCTTATACATGTAGTCAGACTGACAGCAGATACACCCCCTCTCCCTTATACATGTAGTCAGACTGACAGCAGATACACCCCCTCTCCCTTATACATGTAGTCAGACTGACAGCTATAAAATTAATTTGAAAGATAAAATGTGAAAGCCTCAAGAATAATCCTTCAAATATAATCAACAGTGCCATATATACATGATAAAAGTCACATTAAAAGTACAAAATTCATAGTACATGTACTCATTGACATCAGTAACAAAAGTACAGTTTAGTGAACTTTGTATGACTCACTTTCTGCAGATTAACTTGAATGTCTCGATTTCTAAACATGTAAAAAGGTTTTAAGTGGGAAAAATATTTTAGGGGTCTGACGTCTGACACCAACATAATATCTTAAATAATAATGTCACACAAGGCCAACTTTCCAAAATCTTCATTGGAATTTGTATTCTCAATAATTGGATAATTTAGAAAGCTGATGATTTTTTCATACTTTTAAACATTGACAAAGACTTCCTTAAACACAGGGGGTAAAAATCCCTTGTATAATTCGGACACAGCAGAACTAATTCTAACGTAGAAATATGTGACTTGGTACACGTCAAATTTACACATAACAGTTATAATCTATTTCTCATCATTTCAGCTATGTAGCGTTTAATCATTATTTTTATTTCTTTTCGAAATCCCTTTCCATACAGGATAAATCCCAATTTAAATCTAACTATGATTAATTCTCTTTATACTTCTCTTTTTGAATCAAAATTTTTACTGAGAAATAAAATTATTCATTCCCTATGTAAACAGGTGCAATCCATATGTAGGCCATGATTAATATAATGCTTAAAAATCTTGTAAAGAAGAGTCTGAATTATATTTCACTCCTGACATTATATAGAAATAACTACGTCATATAATGCAAACACAAAAAAATATTCTTCCACACTTTTTGACAACTATATAGAAATGATTTTTTTTGCAATTTTTAAGACCTCAATATTGAAATATACTGGAAGTCATAAATTTCATCAAGTATTTAAACTGTCTAAATTTTCAAAAAACCATTGACACAACTGAGTATTGATAACTTAATTTCATGTTCAGAGGAAGACATGATCAATGAAAACAAAAATCCAATCCATAACTTGAGAAAATAAAAAGATGTAGTATGTACATATGTATCTATTAGGAACATTTTATCTGTAAGAAACAAATCTCACAAGTGAAATGACGATTCCCAAATACTTGACGGTCATAAATAAAACAGGCAATTTTTGAGTGATGAATCTGAACATGCATCACACAGTATAGGTGACTAAATATAATAATAATATGTACTGCAAAACATAAAACCCTGGCGGGTTAAATGCAAACATAGTATTTGTATTCGAGCGTCACTGGTGAGTCTTTTGTAGACGAAACACGCATCTGGCGTATATACAAAATTTAGTCCTGGTATCTATGATGAGTTTATTGTATACACAAGTGACAAGAAACATAATACAGGATAAATGTTTTAAACAAGTGAAGTTGATATTAATAACATATATCTATATATAAATAATAATTGACCAATGTGGACCTTATTTTCGCATTTCCATAGATTGCTATATATAGTCTACAACACTAGACAACGTATCTTTATTGGGATCTAGAATAGTTTTAAGTTTAGAGTTTGAGTCAGGCTGGTTATAATTAGGATAATGGGTTTTAATTGCCTTTTTAAGGGGATGTCTTACATTACTGCTAATTTGACAATGAAGGAAAAAGTGTTCCTCATTATCTAAAATTTAACAAACTTAATTAGCACAGTCTGAGTTCTCTTTGAAATTTTTTATAACGTCAGACTTTTATTTCTTAAAATTCAGTATGACTAATTATCATATTACAAAAGAAAACGTCAAAATTGAATTGAATGTAATATCATTTACACAAAAATACTATATATAAAGCATTATGAACAAGAAGTAATTGTAACAGGATGCTGTTACGAAGTCTCCCAAACAAAGCTCCCATAACTCGCCATTCATATGGTCCCATGTTCATTTGATTTGATTTTTTATCCCATACAAGAATATATATGGCTTACGAGTGGGGATCTCCACCATTTACAAGTATTCAAACAGGAGGGGGTGGTGATGTCCCCCAGGGACTTTACCTACATTGCATTTGATTTGTTGTATTGTCCCATACAAGAATATATATGGTTTAGGGGTGGGGATGTTGACCGTTTACAAACAAGAGGGGGTGGGGTGACCCCCTCTGGACTTCCCTTTTATATCATTTCATTTGTTTTATTGTCCCCTACAAGAATATATATGGTTTAGGGGTGGGGATCTGGACCGTTTACAAGATAATAGCACATTCTCAAATTGAACAGGGTGGGGGCAACCCCAGGAACTTCCCTTTAATTTCATTTGATTAGCCTTGTTGTCCCATACAAGAATATATATGGTTTAGGGGTGAGGATGTTGACCGTTTACAAGTTTTCAAACAAGAGGGGGGTGGGGTGACCCCCTCGGGACTTCCCTTTTATATCATTTCATTTGTTTTATTGTCCCCTACAAGAATATATATGGTTTAGGGGTGGGGATGTTGACCGTTTACAAGTTTTCAAACAAGAGGGGGTGGGGTGACCCCCTCAGGACTTCCCTTTTATTTCATTTTCATTTGTTTTATTGTCCCCTACAAGAATATATATGGTTTAGGGGTGGGGATCTGGACCGTTTACAAGATAATAGTACATTCTCAAATTGAACGGGGTGGGGTGACCCCAAGGAACTTCCATTTAATTTCATTTGATTAGTTTTTTTGTCCCATACAAGAATATATATGGTTTAGGGGTGGGGATGTTGACCGTTTACAAGTTTTCAAACAAGAGGGGGTGGGGTGACCCCCTAGGGAATTCCCTTTTATTTCATTTCATTTGTTTTATAGTCCCCTACAAGAAAATATATGGTTTAGGGGTGGGGATCTGGACCGTTTACAAGATAATAGCATATTTTCAAATTGAACGGGTGGGGAGGACCCCCGAGGACTTCCCTTTAATTTCATTTGATTTGTTTTATCGTCCCCTTCAAGAATATATGAGGTTTAGGGGTGGGGATCTGGACCGTTAACAAGATAAAAGCATATTCTCAAATTGAAGGGGGTGGGGATGACCACCCAGGGACTCTCCCTATATTTCATGTGATTTGTTTTATTGTCCTTTAATCATTTCTGAAGACTACATGTATCTATCACTTACAGTTTTCAAGTTATATTCATTTGAAAATTTTAGAAAATAAAATCCCATAGGGTTCTATAGTAAACCCCTCCCTTCTTTCTGCCCCCCAAAATACCCCTTAATAGACCCCAATGCACAAACGAAAGATCGATGGCTCACCTAGACATATTAGTCTAACATTCTATGAAACCCTAAGTTAATCTGACCAGGGTTTTGGAGAAACGCTGCGGACAAGTTCATTTTTAATGTGGCGGAAGAAAAAGAAAAAGAACTAGAATTGCCATTGCAAGCAATAGCGGATGTCACCCTGGTCCCCCAATTGCCACTAAGTGGCAGCCATTTTGATTTTTTTAACATTGAATGACATATTTACTTAACAACACATCATTCTGCTAATTTTCTGGAAGTTTTAAGCATTTTGAAAATTTTAACATTTGTACTGTTTCCATGGCAACAGCGGCCATTTTGGAAATTCCAAAGATGGATGGCAGATCCTCACATGCCAAAGAACATTTTCACAAAGTTCCATTCAATTTTAGAGACTTTCCGATTTTTCACATTCTTTCTGTTTCCATGACAACGGCAGCCATGTTGGATATGCCAACACTCGACTGCACTTCTGCACATGGCCAATAACATTTTGGTATAGTTCCATAACAATTGGTCCATCCTATTCTGAGAAATAGTCTGGACAAAAAAGTGTGGAATAATAATAATAAAAAAAAGAATCGTACAATAACAATATGTCACCCGACCTCCGTCAGGGTGACATAAAAAGAAGAATAACTAGATTTGTAATTGCTAGCAATAACGGATGGCACCCTCTTCCCCCCATTGCCAGGCGAGCGGCAGCCATTTTGGAAATTCCAAAGTCAAAGAGTGCATCTACACCTGCAAGTCATAATTTTTGTAAAATTTCATTAAGTTTGGAGCATTTTGAAATTTTGGACAATTTTGCTGGTTCCATGGTTACGGCGGCCATTTTGGAATTTCCAACTTCAAAATGCAATTCCACACATGTCAGCTACTATTTCTGTAAAGTTTCATCCAGTTTGCAGCACTTGATTTTTTTTTGGAAATTTTGAACATTTGTGCTGCAACCATGGTTACAGTAGATAATTCCAAAATTCTAAAAGCAGACATCTCATTGCCACATGTCATGTTATATATCAATACAGTTTCATTGACTTTGGTGCTGATTTTATGCATTTTTCCATTGGGTCAATGCAAAACTTGGCCCCAGTTTCCATGACAACGGCGGCCATTTTGAACTATCTAAATATTGTCTTGACATCTTGGCATACTGGAGAACATTTTCATAAAGTTTCATCCAGTTGGATCTTATAACGAAAGAGTTAGAATTTTTGATATTTTAGCTGTTTCCATGGTAACGGCAGCCATTTTGAAAATTCCAAAGTCAAACTGGAAATCAGTACATGCCAGTTAACATTCCTGTGGAGTTTCTTCCAGTTTGGAGCACTTTGATTTTTTTCGTATTTTTGCTGTTTCCATGGAAACGGCGGCCATTTTTTACCATTCCATAGCAAGGTGCACAACTTCACATGGGGGTTCTCATTATAGTAGAGTTCCATCAACATTGGTCCATTGGATATCAAGAACTCGCGCGGACAAAATGTGTGGAAGAAAAATAAGAAAAAAAAGAAACGTAGAATAACAATATGTCACCCCAACTCCGTTGAGGGTGCCATAATAAAAATAATAAGAACTGAGCAAAAACAATAAGTCTCCAAACTTTGTTTGGGAGACTTAATAAAATCAGGGAGGTACTGAAAATTCAAAATCTGAAATCACAAAGTGTTCATCTTAAAAATCCTGTTTACAATCATAGATTATTACAATACACATCTGTTGTCAGTTATACATGTAAGCATTGATTTCAGGTAAAAAAATACAAATGAAATCAATCAGCATGTTCATTTCTTTATTACAAATATAATTATATCAAATTGTATTGAACACAGTGGTTTCTGGGTCACCAAGAACACTTATACACAAACCAGATAAAAAAAGAAAAGTTTCCTGAATAACAGCATGCTGGTGTTACAGATAAGAAGAAAGACATTTTTTTAATTACTTCTTACTAATTCATTGACAAAGATATATTGTGTCCTAAACTAATCCTAAAGATAATAGTAAAATCAATTTGATGAGGCCCTGGGAGACTTATACATATTTTAGGTATGAATCAAATGCACCTTTTTAATACATTGAAGAATGAAAAGGATTCACTGTTTAAAACCCAATGCATGACAAAAGGGGGATTTCAATATTATTGTTCTCATCAAAACAGTACTTGGTTTTATTTATTTCAGTAGGACATCTCACATGACAAAAGGATAAGTCGAAAATAAAATGTTCATCAAAACATGCAGTATATACTTTCATTTGTTGTAATGGATAATATTAAGGTCAGTAGAGGTTATTTAGGAAAGTTGCAGAATAAAGTGACAGAAAAGATAGAAAAGGAGGTTTTACATATAAAATTCATAAGAAAGACAACTGACATTATACCAAAGAAAAGCATCTGCGAATCCAGGGGGCCTCCTCCCCCTTTTTTCGTTGGAAAATTTTGGTTGATTATGTAGGGAATCACTAAAGCATAAATTGGACGCCCCCCTCCCCCCCTCTCCTCCCCTTTAGGTCAGTCAGCAGTCATCCGCCATTGAAAAGGAAGAGAAGAGAAGAGTCTTTAGGAAGCATACTAGACTTTGCTAGAGATTACTTTTACCCCTCAAAAACTGGGGTGAATTCAGATGTAGATATGGAATTGCTGACAGTCTGGCTTCATGAATGACAGACATCAGTTAATTAGAAACAAAGATACTTTACAGATCAGTAGAATTTTACTTAAGGCCTGTACAATTTGGTTGCTAATTAAAAGACTATACACTTCATAATGACTAAACAAATAGCTCTTTCATTGTTTTTTTAAATTAGTATAAGTAAAATTGTTTTTGGACAAAAAAGGGAATTGAAAACATTTCCTCTCTTTGAATACCAAAATTATTTCTGGTTTCCTTAATTAAATGAATCTGTAGCATGTTAGATACACACCAAGTATAATCATGATAATTTCGTATCAGTTCTAATTAATGGCTTGAAAACTAAACAGTTATGGCTTTTTAAAAGACTCAATGAAATTAGAATGTGACATATAAACATTATATTTCCAAACATAAGAAACAGTCACTGAAAACATCAAATATTTTTATAGTCATTTCTTTTCATATGTTCCAAGTACACAACCAAAAACTAACTATTTAAAGTAAGTTTTTTAAACATGTACAACATTTACATTTGCTTTGCCTTAATCTTTTGTAATTTAAAAACTTATATAAAGCTTCTGAAAAAATGGTTAAAATTGAAAACTGCTGACCCCTGATAGTAGGTTCTACAAATAACTCGCTGGCTTAGGTCTCAGACACCCTTGAAGATATCTACTTCTACGGCTTTATTCAATACAACGAACTAACTACCACTTAACCTCCAACTCTTTTTTATTTCCACCTCCTAGGGGGTATGTATTAAACACATATCCAAAATTTCTAATCATAATATCTTAATCCAAGTTGTCATTCACCAGCCCAGGATAAGAAAAATGTTATTATATTGTTAATTATAATATTCTACGACTGGTCATTATATGAAAATCAATACACCTGGGGTCTTGTTGAAAAAAACTGTCTTTTGCACCCTTTTATATTATCCTTTTAATAAAGTCACATTATGAAACTTGTCAAACATACAATAAATTTAATAGGAAACTTTAAATTGAACATTTTAATCACTGAATTCAAGTAAATGTCCCTTGTTGTCACCTTCTTTTTATTTGATGGAACGAAGTTTATTACGATGTAATTGACGAGGGTACGTAGGAAGCAAGAAAATTTTATGATCAGCCATTATCAACAAATCGGAAGATTATGTTCCACCTTAAACAGGCATATTCATATGTTTTTCTTCTGTTTTTAGGTGTGTTTTTGTATTTCAAGAATCCATTAATAATTGTTCAAGGACTTTATATATACCTCATTTTTGTTATCTATCTCTGTGACTAGACAGATTGTTTAAAATATTGAGGAAAAAAACGAAAACATTTTCATTATTTTTTGCAACTGTTTAATTCATTCACTATAATTTTTTGGGGATTTTTGTTTTTTCGATTTAGGACATTTTAAAGTTTCAGTACATTATTGCATAATATAGACACCTGTCTAATTGTTGAACACTGACTGTATGGTAACTTCTACATATCCATAATTTTGGTGTATCTGGTGGATTCTGGTCTTACAAATTTTGTCAATTTGAGTTGTTAAAATTGAGATATATGAAGGAGTTTTCTTAAAATACATGGCTTTACAAGGGAAAAAACTCATAATTTTCTTGTCTTCCATGATTCAAGGTTTCAGAAACTGTTTTCCTGTTATATCTTGTTACTTTCCTGGCTCAGCTCCAAGCTCACTAAAAATTAAAGAAACTTTCAAATGGTCAAAGCAAACATCTTCAAACTAATACATTGTATGAAAAAATCTTTAAAAAAATACTGAAATCCTAAAAATCTCATATTTGTCCAGTTTTCACCAATCGCAATAATAAAGTCTCATAGAAATCTCAGACTTTAGAGGACTAAAGTATGAGTTTTCTCAAAGGCAGATGACTTACTTGATCCGAACTGAACTTGGCACCAGTTTTGACCAGTTCTTTCACCAGATCAAACTGTCCTTGACTTGCTGCCTGTCGTAACGATTCACTGACAGATTTATCTTCACCTTCTGTCATATCTACAACAAATCAAAATTCAAACTAGATTAATGTATGTATGAACTTTAAAATTCGGAAATAGTGTAAAAACTCATCAGAGAATTAAGATACCATGCCATGCTCAATAAGGCAGCAACCATTTGATTTTCGGGGGGGGGGGGCTATGTTTTTTTTTGGAAAAAAAAGTTTGTTTTCAGTTTTTGGAGAAAAAAATTTGTTTTTGATTCTGAGAAAAAAAAATTGTTTGTTTCACCCTCAGCTGCCACTATATGTAATGCTAAAATTGAAAGAAAAAAATTGTTTTCGACTTGTCGCGAAAAAAATAGATTGTTTTTTGCCGCAGGCCAAAAAAAAAGTTTGTACAGAAAAAAAAACCCATAGCCCCCCCCCCCCCCCCAGAAAATCAAATGGTTGCTGCCTAACGTACTGTGGCAGTGGAGTGGAGTGGTGTTGATGTTGTTGGTTATAGACAATTATTTAAGTAATTGATCTAATGAACTTTAGTTCGCATTTTGGTTAAGGGGCCACAGTTACCTGTCAAAGTCATGCCATCTCCAGGTGCAGGAGTTTCTGGCTGCATCAAAGACCCATTGGTGCAGGTCTTCAATATGTATTTTTACTCTTTGGTCGATTGCTGTCTTTTTGACCTATTCCCCATTTCCATTGTTTACTTAAACAGTTAGCTGTTGAAGCTTGAAAGAGTCCATTTGACAGTACCCTAAAGATTACTTCTTAGTTATCCTTATCCTTGTTAAAGACTCAACTTTTGTCATTGTATGATTGAGTGGCATTAAGTCAGGTGCCTTTCATAATTTCCCAAATTCTGTCTTTCAATCATGACATAGCAAAACAGATTGCAAACATTTATAACAGCTTCTGAATTTTATGGAAAAAAACTGTGAAACATAAATTAGTTTTAAATTTTAAATTGTTATACTTATAAAAGGCAAATAAGATATATGTGAATGTACCCCATATTTAACAAATAATATCACATTACATAAGTATAGTCGGAGGAAATCTAAGATGCTCGTACCTCGTTGTAGTGATAAAAATTCGTATAAACGGTAGTAATTCATTTGTACACCAATAATTAACAAGAATACATCCCTACATAAATATTTTTAAATTTCTACTAAGAAATGCTAATTTTATTCAATAGGAGGAAAATCTGTGTGATATTTTCAACAAGAAGTAACTGTATGACAACAGGACAATGTCGATGGGACATAAAATTTAAATATCTCCCCTAAATTATTGTCAGGAATTTCTCACAATTTATAAAATTAATGCATAGATCTATTTACAGTGTAATAATATGACCATGCAAAGAATCATTTTAATAACCTAAGAGCAAAATTATAACAATGTTTTATTAAAAGCTGTACAGCTGGGCACTTCAACCTGCCCACTGTTGAGCATATTACCCAACAAAAGTCCACTCAAATCTAACATTTAATTTTGTAGTACAAATGTAATACTAAAGTCTGTAAAGAAGACCAAATTCATATCAATATATTCCTAATAATTTTAATTTTTTAAATAAATGGCATATCCAATCAAAAGGGTCGTGCAGTTATGAGACTGTCAACTTCGTAAGAGAATCATGTCAGTCCTAATGGTGGTCACAAGTGACCATCCATTCCATAGGGAGGTTACACATGAGTCTGTCACTCCTAATGGTGGTCACCTAAGAGACCATTTACTCAATAGGGTGGTCACAAACTTGTGAAAGTCTCCATAGGGTGGCCATTAAACTGCCCACTTCATAGAATGGTCATATAAGACTATACACTCTATAGGTTGGTCACATGACACTATCTTAAACTGAGATTTGTTTTGTGGTTCTGTGCTCAATTCTAAAATTGACCAATGAAATAAGCAATTAAGTGTGTTAACATCTTAGCTGTTTACCGTAAGTTTAATTTGGCAGAAATTGTTCAGACCTGTTTAACATGAATTAATGGCCTATACAGTATTATATATTCTATTTTTGTATACAAAAAAGAAACTCCACTTCTATTTAAACCCAGCCCTCACTAATCCAGATGTTTTTGCAGCTCTGAGGAACACAAACAGGTGCTTTAAGTGAGGTCTGGTCTACTGAATCAGACCAGGGAAAACTTAAAATGTTCTAAAAGATAATAAAATCAATATTGATCAAATTTAGTCAGTGAAAGTAGAATTCCCCATTGTTCCTTGGTTCAAACTGTGCAATATATTGATTTGATCTGACTGTTGGCATGTTCTGTATATAGAAATTATTTTGTGCAAGTCATATCCATTCTGTAAATTGATTCATTTTCAAAAATCAACACAAAAGAGAATTGTACAATTTATCTATTTTACACATCTCAATTCAAATATTAATAGCTTCACTTTATGCAAGTCACAGTCACTCACTCACTTAATTTTTTATGAATTCATTTTAAAATCTGATATTATTTTTAATAATTTTATTGGAAATATTGAAATTATATATACCCACAAAACGGATTATAGTACCTTTATTCTCTGCAACTGGTACCTTCCTATCTAGATGTTACTAGATCTTACAAAAATAATCAGTAAGTACTAAAATTTACAAACCTATGTCAAAGAGATTTACCTTTTCAAAAGTAACTTTGTCCTGCCCTGATTTGAGATAGCAATACATTAAATTTTCAATCATAAACAACATAAATTATCCCTAAATGTGACAAAAAGTTAATAATCTTTACATCAATGAAGAATATACCCATTCAAGACCCTCCCTTTACAGTTTGCATAGTTTAGATAAAATTGGATGTCATACCCTCTGTCAAATTATTTTTTCTTCAATTCAAGTGCAAAAATATATTTTTACACAAAGGGAACAAATAGTTGGTGACAGTCTACTCTGAGCAGTGATAAATTGTTGGTAAATTTAATTCTATTCAAAAGATTATTAAATCATCATGAAATAATTGTCTGGTCTCATATATATATATATACACAACAATATCAAAAGGGAAGATAACTACCTATTCATAAAATTGAGAAAGGAAATGGGGAATGTGTCAAAGCGACAACATCCCGACCATAGAGCAGACAGCAGTCGAAGGCCACCAATGAGTCTTCAATGTAGCGAGAATTCCCGCACCTGTAGGTGTCCTTCAGCTGGCCCCTAAAAATATGTATATACTAGTACAGTGATAATGGACGTCATACTAAACTCCGCATACATGAATTTCAATGAATTCTCAAAATTTACAAGATTTCAAAAGGGGAGATAATCAGCTTTTCTATAAGAATTTCACTATTTTCTTCATAACTATTGCAGAATGGTGTACGAAATTATTGAGAAAAGAATTTACATAAAATCTAATATTGCTGATTATAAATATATATACATGTAGTGTGAAATTGTAAAAAAACCCATCTGATCTGACTTTTGTAGTGTGAAACATGGATAAACAGTTTTTGTTTTAAATTATGTCTGCTCATGATCAGTGGCCATTAAGTCCAGTCAGTGTTCATAACTTATATATGCCAGGCTGTTACTTTACCCACAATCAAGACATCACACTTCCTTACAAAATTACCTCAAATTACATCTATGAACAAATACATGTTAAATTTCTTTCTTTAGGTTTATCAGATGGTTGGAAGCGACATGTTACATATCCTACCTGGTCTCCACTATGTGGGTGGGTTAATATAGAGATCATTTTGATATGTCCTTTTAACAATAGACATTTAATGATTAACGAGGCAATTTTAATAACATTCTGCTTTTTTGATAAGTCTTCTTTCAACTGATAGGTGTGAAAAGTATTCTAAAGACCCTTTTTCACTTCACCTTAATTTTTCTGTACTTTAAAATTTAATGCATTTGCACTCATAAACAGAGAAAAAATAAAGAAAATGGATCTATAAACTGACCAAATCTGCTTTTAAAAAGAAATTATATCTCATATATTACCAGTAGTTTCTTCAGTAAGAAATTTTCTAACACATCTTCGTGAATATTTTCTAAATTTGATCATATATGATTATTCTTGGCAGTCGAACTGAGAGTCGAACATTTTTTTGTCAGGGGTAAGCTTAAAAGAGATTGAAAAACTCTATATCAAAATGTGTCAGTTTTGTTCATAATTTCAGCATTATGTCTCAGTGTCTTGCTAAAAATCGTTTCAATTTCAATTGTTATTGTTGTACAGCATCTCACATTTTATTTTAAGGGGAGGTAACTTGCAACATCTACATGTAGTCACTTAATAATATGAGGTGTTTCCAGTACAACATAACTTATGTGGCTAAGGTATACAACTGTCTCATTTATGGACTTATAATAAACTATTAACGCTGACAACTTAGAATCTGAAGTTACACCTCCCCCTTTTCTAAATAAACAATGTCCTCAATAAAAGATTCTGTACCATTATAATACTGCTGTCATGACTTTACACGTTTTAAACCTTAATGTGATTTGTCAATGCTAGTATAAGTACCATTCTGGGCAGTGACCGGCAGTCTATTCATTTACCCGTAGTCGATCCTGGGTAGGATCCTTTATCACATTACAAGTTTTCTCAATGGTATAGGATTACTTTCTATATGGTATTCTGAGTTGCTCTGAGAATTTTCTATTTACAATTGACAACAATTTAATCAACAAGCAGACTAAGCCAGAAAATTAAGTGACATTTTAACATAAACTCAGAAGTCAGTTGTTACAGTTATAAGCCATGATTAAATACAAATAAACATGACAAATGTACCAGCTACTGTTTGTTTTCAAAATAAACATCTTTCTAGATAATGGGAAGCCCCTTTTGTCATGTTTGTTATCACTGTAATGTACTGTCTCTAAGAAAGTATTTCTTCAGCTTTATTTGGCGAAACCTTCTGAATTTTGGAATCCTTTATAAATGCTCTTCAACTTTGTACTTCAATTATTTTTTAGGGAGCTTCTGTAAATAACTGATGAGTCTTTTGCAGGCCAAGGGGGAGTATGGAGTACAAAATAAGAAAGCTTCTGTTCTTACTTATTAATGCCATAATAAAGTGGCATCAAAGAAAATACCAATTATTAAATCTAGTTTTGATCTTGTCAGGAATTAACCGAAAACCTTCATCCTTAGAGATGTAGAGACATTCATATGCTACCATGAGACCATCAAGTCATTATGGTTCTTTTTCCTCTTCCTCCAATACAGTGCAGTCCTCTAATTGAGTTTATCGCACTATTGCCCATGCTGGGTGTGACAACAAATCTTCCTCTTCCTCCAATACAGTGCAGTCCTCTAATTGAGTATTATCGCACTACTGCCCATGCGCGGTGTGACAACAAATCTTCCTCTTCCTCCAATACAGTGCAGTCCTCTAATAGAGTATTATCGCTCTATTGCCCAGTGTTCCAGGCTTCCAGCTAGGTATTTCAAAAGGGCAGGGTGCCAATCCTGAAAAAGGGCATTTAACGCGCGATATGATAATATGAAAAGGGCATATTTTAATAAAAGATGGTAATCAAACATTTGTGTTTATTCGTTGAATCACAGGTTATACAAGAACAACATCTTTAGCCCATATAGAACTCTATCTTTCTACTTTTAAGGCTGAAAAACTTGTCAAGCAGCTTGTCACACAAGTTTTTTTATCATTGCTTGGCACAGTTGAACTTTACATGCAGTATGTTTTGAAAGGAGATCTGTTTCATACTGTTTCTATGGTCTACCACATTTTACCAGTTTCACCTTTCTACCCCTGCTGTGCTTGATGGCAATACAGCACAAAACAGCTGTGCTCAGTAAATTCACAATTTTAGGATATAAAGCAACAGTGAAAAATAGTATCAAAAATAAAGAATACAGAAAAAGATGACCAAGGCACCCTACCAACACTGCTACTAAGACCCTCTTTAACTTTTCAAAATAAATACCTAAACATATATATTCTTAAGCAAGAAGTATGGAGACACATTTTAGAATATGTAAATGGGTTACTCAATGCTAGGAAAAAAATCAGATTGAGTTATCTTTCTTTATTCGGGTGTGCTCCTTCTTTGGAGGATTATAAACAGTACGTAAATATGATGTAAATATGATCACAATATGGCGGCCGATTTTGTTATTTTCGTATCAAAAATGAAGGCAGTCAATGACAAATACGTCTGAATTTTCTGTTTATTTTACAGAAAACAAGTAAAACAATGTCTTCAACGAGTTTATAATGGTTTTCCAACTTTCTGTCATTACGTTTCTTCCATGAAACTACGGTATTAAACATCGCAAATTGTGCCCAAGTTGTTGTATGCACATTTCTTCAAAGATAATTGCCGACTGACCGTTTCTATTTGAACGAATTAATGTTGATGATCATTAATGACCCATCCGATAAACGGATTACCTATAACAACAGATTATGACACCAGTTGTAACCATTGATTAGCTTGGGGTGGTAAACAAAGTAATAATCTTTTCCCCAGGTAAAATTTAGTAATTAGCGTATCATATCAATACGCAAATTAATATGCAATCGATCTTCAAAAAAGGCAGGGCGCCCTGGAAACTGTAAAAAGGGCACAGGGCGCCACTCGGAAAAGGGCGGGCGCCACGCCCTCTGAAAACGGCCTAGCTGGAACACTGTTGCCCATGCTGGGTGTGACAACAAATCTTCCTCTTCCTCCAATACAGTGCAGTCCTCTAATTGAGTATTATCGCTCTATTGCCCATGCTGGGTGTGACAACAAATCTTCCTCTTCCTCCAATACAGTGCAGTCCTCTAATTGAGTATTATCCCACTATTGCCCATGCTGGATGTGACAACAAATCTTCCTCTTCCTCCAATACAGTGTGGTCCTCTAAATGAGTATTACCGCACTATTGCCCATGCTGGGTGTGACAACAAATCTTCCTCTTCCTCCAATACAGTGCAGTCCTCTAATTGAGTATTACCGCACTATTGCCCATGCTGGGTGTGACAACAAATCTTCCTCTTCCTCCAATACAGTGCGGTCCTCTAATTGAGTATTATCGCACTACTGCCCATGCGCGGTGTGACAAAAAATCTTCTTCTTCTTCCAATACAGTGCAGTCCTCTAATTGAGTATTATCGCACTATTGCCCATGCGCGGTGTGACAACAAATCTTCCTCTTCCTCCAATACAGTGCAGTCCTCTAATTGAGTATTATCGCACTATTGCCCATGCGCGGTGTGACAACAAATCTTCCTCTTCCTCCAATACAGTGCATACTTCCTCTAATTGAGTATTATCGCACTATTGCCCATGCGCGGTGTGACAACAAATCTTCCTCTTCCTCCAATACAGTGCAGTCCTCTAATTGAGTATTATCGCACTATTGCCCATGCGCGGTGTGACAACAAATCTTCCTCTTCCTCCAATACAGTGCAGTCCTCTAATTGAGTATTACCGCACTATTGCCCATGCTGGGTGTGACCACAAATCTTCCTCTTCCTCCAATACAGTGCAGTCCTCTAATTGAGTATTATCGCACTATTGCCCATGCTGGGTGTGACAACAACTCTTTTTCTTCCTCCAATACAGTGCAGTCCTCTAATTGAGTATTATCGCACTATTACCCATGCTGGGTGTGACAACAAATCTTCCTCTTCCTCCAATACAGTGCAGTCCTCTAATTGAGTATTATCGCACTATTGCCCATGCGCGGTGTGACAACAAATCTTCCTCTTCCTCCAATACAGTGCAGTCCTCTAGTTGAGTATTATCGCACTATTGCCCATGCTGGGTGTGACAACAAATCTTCTTCTTCCTCCAATACAGTGCAGTCCTCTAGTTGAGTATTATTGCACTATTGTCCATGCTGGGTGTGACAACAAATCTTCCTCTTCCTCCAATACAGTGCAGTCCTCTAATAGAGTATTATCGCACTATTGCCCATGCTGGGTGTGACAACAAATCTTCCTCTTCCTCCAATACAGTGCAGTCCTCTAGTTGAGTATTATCGCACTATTGCCCATGCTGGGTGTGACAAAGGTGCAAGAAAATACAGGTGCAAGTTAAAAACAGTCTGATGGTGCGATTAAGGGATATTGCAGCTCAGATTCTTAAGACTTTTCAAACAGTGTAAGTTATTATAATGGTATTGTTATACTATAGTATATATATATAACTTGTAGAAACACTCAAAATTAGAACCTTTTCAAGTTCCCTTTACAATGTAAATGTTTATAAAAAAAATAGAGGATGAAAATTCGTTCACATGACTGTCGTCTTCTAAATACCTTAAAATACATACCCATGAGTTATATTCCTTTTTCATGTTCCGAATATGTCAATCATATGAACTTTGAACTCCATTTTGTATAAAATAACATCTTATTTAGAATTCCATCTATATTCCCTTTTATCATTAACTCTATAAGATCCTCTAAATTTCAATTCTTAAGAATATTTCCTTTCACTTTAAATAAAACCATATCTATTTGATTCTATAGTTTTCTCCTTGAAAATAAGACACACAATACTCCTTTAAATCTACAAAACTTTTTCTCTTCTTATACACCTTTCTCCAAAAATTGTATGCTAAACAGGATTATTTTCCCAGATATTACACGTTAAAAACATATGCACTATAAAAAGGTTAAACTCCATGTTTTGTTTAAATCTGAAGTCAGTCCTGAAACGATCCCCGTAGAAGAGTTTTTACCACAACGTACCTTTCTGAACAAAACATTTATCAATTTATTTTACCAAATGACACATATTCAACTTATAAAATTGTAACCACATCAAGAATTTACTGATTATTTCTAGCTTTAAATCAATATAAAATGTAAATCCCACAACACGGCTCTTCACCGTTGATATTTTCCTACGATAAAACGGTAAGCTCATTACGTATTCAGTACAGATAGTGACACCGCCAGGTAAATACAATATCCCTTCATGAGGCCTATTCAAATAAAATCATTTCAGATGCATTTAAAGGGAAAAAAAATCAAATCCCACAACATTTGCGATAAATACATCTAAAATCATGTATTTGAATGGCCGTTGATCCAACTTGTGTGAAAATTAAGCTATTCAGTATTCCTATCTTTTATCTTTCTGATTTGTCAAGCAAATACATTAATGTTTATTTGGACAAAACTTTTCTTTAAAGTGTTTTAATTATATAGGTAATGGTAAGACTTTCAACTAAACCCAATTATACTAAAGGACAATATCAATGAATATGCAGAGTATAAGAAACGAGAAAAAATCAATTTCACTTTTGTATCCTAAGTCAAATAAATACCGACCTGAAGTGTGCACCTGACTCTTACAAAAGTTCTTAAAAGGAACAGCTTGCATGTTTAAAAAAAATTCTCATTTAAAGATATAAAGAAATATTTTTTTACGCAGAATTATGTTTTGAATTTACAGGCCTAGGTAGATGTACGTGTGTACATTTTGAGTTTAATTCTTCATTTTTCAAGACTTTCCAAGGTTTTGATCATCATAATCTGTTCTACAAAATATTTACTTAGACTCAAGATGTGTTAAGGGAGTTCGCTTCTCAGTGTCAAAGTAATTAACTTTTCAAAACACTAGTTTATATAGATAGGTTTTTTTTAAAGGAATCCAAAGAGCAAAAAAAATATATAGGTCGCCGTGCTTGTTTTCGAGATATATGCCATTGAAATTTTGGCGGGAAAATATTCTCTCTTGACTTTTCATAGCTTTATCATTGACAAGTTGAAGTTCTCAAAAACTGTTAAAAAGTAATAAAAATTTTATAATACTTTTACAGATTGCTTATCATTATACATGTAAAAGATTTATAAACAGAAAAATGGGGGTCACCAGGGCAAATTTTTTCCAGGCATTCAAATGGATAAAACCAGAGGATTCCGAAAATCTGTCAAAAAATCCAAAACATGACAGGCCAGCTTCCTTAATCTTTGGTGTGTGTCTTTTTGTTAGTATAGTAACAGGTTTATGATTGGAGAACAAAAGTAAACAACATATTTTAGGAAATCATTTTGGCTTCTTATAATATCAAATTAATAAAAACCTAAAAATCAAATACCCATTTTTCTCAATTCAAGATACATTATAACTTGGTTTCTAAGAAGAAGAAAAAATATGACCACAGAACTTTATTATGAGTTTTTTTTCCTGCCCGTCAATGCAGGCCATATAAGGTTTCTGTATATTGACGGACTTATTGAAAAACAAAACAGACAGAAATATTGGTTTTAAATGAACAGACACCTTCAATAACCTACCGACAAATCACTTACGAAAATATTGAACCTGTGAATCACCAATGACCTCAAATAGAAACAAGACTAAATGTTTCCCAAATTAGTCAAAAGTCAATTAGCCTATCCAAGGAAATCATGCTAAAAGATATTTAAAAGTAGGTTTTTGTAAGATAATATAAAATGTCAAAAGAAAATTGTAAAAGATTTAAGTGAAGACTTTTGAGATAAAATCAACTATTATTAGTTCAATTAACTTTGTAGTCAAATGTCACGCTTCAATGATTCTTTCTACACAAACAAATACCGATTTCTTAACATTCAAAATATTGCTTTGTGACTGAAAAAACTCTGTTCTCTACTGAAACCAAACAAAAAGCATTAATGTTTGCTGCAATCATGTTCTGCATGCCTGTGGCGTGCAATGTCTTCTAGCAATTTGAAGTAATTGAAACCACACAGAATGGTTAGCACAAGCACCAGTAAATGTGAGTCCATGCAAACAATAATCTTTTAGATTGCTGTCATACTGCTAGAACTTTTAAATAATACTAATGTTGTTTCCTTACTACCTTTCAGTCACAGGTAGATTGACTTGATTGATTGATTGGTGTTAAACACCTCTTTCAACACTATTGTGCCCATTGTGGCAGTCAGTTTTTCTTGGTAGAGGAAGCTGGATCAGTGAGCAGAAGGAACCATTTTGTTGGAAAACTGAAAATTCTAGTCAATTAAGATAAGGGTCATTGATTTAGTGTACCTGCCAGAATTTACTAATAAGTGTCAACACTGATGTTTTGAGTTGGTCAATCCTGCAGTGTTGACAGACCAGTGATTCCGCAGTTCCACTGAGTCTGGGGCCAGAACAGTGCAAAATGGTGAAAAAATCTAAAGATTCAGGCAACGTCTTTGATTTTGTAACACTATTTTACATTTGAAGTGTTCATAATAATTAAGGCCAATCAAATATTCAAGTTGCTTTGATAATAATGAATGAAATAATAGTTTTATCAGTCAGATCTATAAAGAGAGTCAGGGTCTGAAAAATAATTGAATTCCTCGAGATTTCTTAATTCAACCAAGCATTTTACTTTTTTATTTATTATCTTTATAGTTAAATATGAACAGCAATAGCCAATACTATATTATTATAACCAAACTAATTTCTAAAATTAATGACTTGAAAAAGATAGACCATCAGCCTTCAAAACCTTTGGTTCAAAAGCTATATATCTTAAATATTTTTTTTTCTTAATAAAACTTAAATCGTTTATAATTTAAATCTTCCTCTAGACTAGATCAACCCCTTAATATTACAGACGCGGTTTTCTTTGGTGGTCCAGTTTTATTTAACAACTCACGATTTTTCACTTCACAAACGATTTGTTGGAATACGATATTCTTTCATCATACAAAAGAAACGACCAGTGTTAAAAGTCTGATACTGGTAAATTGATTTTAATGATTTTGCCGCATGCCTTTTCTCCCGGATCAACTCATAGATGGAGTGCGTAATAATTACAGCTCTTTGTAATAATCCACATCTTTTCATTTAGAAATCAATTAAACATAAAAGGAATGTTAAAATAGAAAATTATGTTTGAATATTTCCCACTTGAATGGAAATATAATTGACAATTTTGAGTTGAAACTGAATTGTTGTTGGAAAGTGAAGGATTTAACCATGTGTAAAATAGTACATTACGGTGCTCATATACACAGTAAATATTACTCCAGGATTCAGTCTTTTGGTGTCTAACCTATTGATAAAAATATAATTTTAGCAGCTCTGATTTCTGAAAGTTATTTTGGACACATAATTTGTGTATAATTGCTAAAATATATCACTTTTGAGGAGAAAAAAAATATGATTCAAAAGCACAGCTAGACCCTTAAATTTTCACTACAGTATTATACTTTTCTTTCTTTCTCCCTCAACCCTATGCACTGTTGGTTTCCCTGAGAGACTATAAACTTATAATACATTTAATGCTGCTTGTTTGTGTTTCTTGAATTGTAATTTTTACTTGTCATTTTATGTCCCCTCTCCAAAACCACTTGTAGAATCAGAAAAATTGGGTTTTGTTCATTGTTGAAGGTAGGAAAAAGGACTTACCGGTAATTCATGGTTGCTAAGAACATGAAAAAATACACTGTTGGACCCTAGTGAATAATAAATTGTCTCATTGACATCGTATCCCATCTGTTTATATTATATCAATTGGTCAAATTTTTAATATTGTGTCATATTACAAGCACTATACCATAACTTTATGACGGAGTACACTGGGTATCCATCATATTTGTTGGTTTATAGGGTTACAACGATCATGTTGTGTGTGCACAAATCTGAAGTCCTTATAATTACTGCTGAATGCAAATTGAAATCTGTTTCAGAAAAAGAACTTTACAACATTCCCCTTCTGTAAAAACAAATTTGTCCTCATATCATTGATGTTCATTTTTTTTCTTCTAATATTAAATTCAAACATAATTTTCCCTTCAAATGACTGAATTCTATTTTACATTCAATTTAAACCATTTTATATGTGTACAATGTGTGAGAATTACTAATAACAATAGTTTTTTAAGATGATGTATTAAATAATTATACTTTATAAAATTACCAATATGCATTATATACAGGTGTCGGTTCAAATTAAAATCGGTTCAAATTAAATTTAATTCTCCGCAGTTCAAGTTGAAATATATTCATGGTTGTCTGTAATAATTACATCATTACTTGCATGTGACTTTTAACATAAATGTATAGAAGTTATTAATGGTTTGATATGGACCCAAGTATTCCCACAGGAAAGTAGATTATTAAGAAGAAATTGAATAGTAAATGAAAATGATCCATTATATACATGATCATGTACATGAAAAAAACAGAGAATCATACTCAAATACGGGAAAAGAATCATTAAAGCTGTCAGGCTTATTATTTTGTACACCATACACATGTTTTGTCTACAAAACACTCAAGGCCAACAACTACAAAGTCGAAATTGAACGAGGACCCAAAATTCTGAAAGATTAAATTGCCAAATACAGCTATGTTAATTCCGGGTATAAAATCCCTAATATTTCGAAAATTCAGTTTTGTTAATTCACCAATACAGGGGTTTCATTATCTTTCATGTTGACTGGTACTTTCCACGTTTCTAGGTGGTACTTTTCAATTTATTCCATGAATATCTTATATAAAAATTCCTACATTTAGGCGGTACTTGTCAATTGCAATAGCATAGGAAGGTAAAAGTACCAGGTACCGCCTCCTAATGAATGGCCTGCGCCATATAAATACATGTATATCCGATGAATGACATTTCATGTCAACATGGAAGCCATCTTGTTGGTACAATAGTACCCAGATTGTCAGGTTGCTATTCCTCATTGAACCATCCATACTTGGCATCAGGCTCACCAGACCAGGCTTGTGAAATTACTATAGGGCCTATAAGAATTTTTACTACAGGCCAATAAAATCTTGGACTATTATACTACATGTAAATGTAGTTAGTAGATAGAATATATACTTATAAAATGTTAAAAAAAACAAAAAAACATTGAGTCAGGTGGCCGTCAAATTTAATATTGTAAAGACTGCTGAACAATTTCTTCAACAAAAGTGTTTGTTCCTTTAAATAATAATGGACAAACAAACAAAACCTATACAAATTAAAACACTTACAGTCAAGAAAAATTAGTACATTATGTAGCTCCTTAATAATGATGCAACATTGAAATACATTTACATATGTGTTATTTATAATCTTCTTGTAACAAAGTGTAGTTTTATCACTATTTTGCTCATTGTTGAGGTCCATATGTTGACCTATATTTCTGTGTTATTCGGTCTCTGATATCTTATTGGCAAATTTATGACACAATGCATCCTCTATTGTTTGTATTTGCTGATTCTTTAAAGGGAAAGATGATGGAACATTAAGAATTTTGATATAAGGTTTCATAACTGTCTATGTTTTCATTCACTGTAACCTTGAGACATACATTATCCTTGAGGTATGCCTATAGACCTAAAAGATATTCAATACATCAACAACCTTCAAATTCCATTTTACTCAAACTTTAAATTCTCGAGCACAGTTGGAATCGGGGTACCATGCAGCACAAGACTATTAGCTGGTTTTTTTTATGTTTTTATAAAGTTAACAATCGCTAAACATTTTACTGACAGCTTATAATGTCACACTTTGAGCTCATAAACAATGGGATCAAATCTCATATGTTCCTTATAGTAGCAAAAAGGGGGGCAGCTCTTTTAGAAGTGAACAAGACATTTTGTTAATACATGGTTACTTGAAATTTCCTGAATTAAAGAATCTCCCTTTCATTCCCAGCCCTATTTCCATAATCTTTTGTTGGTTTAAACAAATACCTAAGTCCAGTAAAAAACTTGGTTATAATCAATATACCCTTACTGTATTATCTACTCAGTTTTTGCAAAGTCACTAAATAAGCAGCGATCAAACTGTGACAATTCTCTATATCGCCATTGATGCCGTAACGATCAGGATTTAAATGTATGGTGTGTAAGATATTAGATAATAATGATGTAATTATTAACCATATGCAATAATCTTAAGAGTAAAAAAAGTTAAAACAGCTACAAGGATTAATTTTAATATCATACAATATGGGGATTTTTCTTTTAAAAGGAAGCATATATTTAGTTTACTATAAACACAATATCTTAGTAAGTCAAGTCAGTGACACCATTTATGAACCAAGACTGACAACACTTTTTTAAGTTAGCCAAGTCAGACCCACTTTACTAATAACCATTAAGTCTGACCCCAATTCTTATGCAGTCAAAACTGATGGTCCACCAATACATCCTCACCTCATTTGATTAGATAAATACACCAGTTTCATTCTAGTGAGCATATATGAGAATGGTAACTTTATGCCTTCTTCAACTTCTTATGGTCCTATGTCGACCTATGGTATTATATTTAACTGTTTCCCTGTACCAAACAATCCAGCCAAGTGTCTGCTCTCACTCTAGATCTGATCACTAAAGTCCCAAAGACTTAGTAACTTAATCGTTATTGAAGCAATTGTTTGTTCCTAATATGCTTGTAATATTTTCCACTGTAACACATTAAATAAACAAAGAAATCAATCCTTTTCCATGCACTTCTATGGGAAACAGAAATGTGAAGGTAGATGCACAAGATACCCACATTCCTAAGACATTTTAAGATGTACAGCCACTTGGAAGTTACAATGTATCAAAGGAAATGTATCTTTATCTTTCATCAACTCAGATGACCTTTGTTTACAGGGTGAACCAAGGTTAAAGTAATCAGGCAGATGACATGATTAAGATTTGTGTATTCTATCATACAAATCAGTATCTAGATTTAAAGGATTAAATGTTTAGGCTTCAAAGCACTTAAATACAACAATAATTTGACAGACAGATAACAAAAATGTCACCATTCAGTGTAACTTCTGTATAATAAGAGTGCTCGGCTTTTCAAACTTGAGAATTCATAAACAACTGAAAAAATGTTTACGTTTTTTTATATTCTCTCTCTGGACATCCAATCATCACAAAACACATATAAGATTTAAATCAGGAATTATGATGCCTATACATTCAGTCCAGTCAATGGAAATGTTGTCTTTCAAACCAGTCACTGAGAGTTCAATGTATCTAGCATTCTAAAGGCTTAGTGTGGATTTAAAGACAGTTTTTAACAGTAATGCTGCATGCCTATATATATATATAAAAAATTTGCTTTCGCAAATTTTTTGTTCTTCCCTCGCCAGGATTCAAACCCATGCTACTGAGATATCGTGACACAAAATCGCCTTTGCTGTAGCCGTCACGCTAGACCACACAACCACACTGGGCTTCATAAAAATGAAGCTTTCAGTGGCCGGGTGTTACCTTTCCACGTCAGTTTTAATCTAGCACCGTACTACAGTACGTGATATATAAGGCATGAAGATGTTTTATTCTTACAGATCAGCTAAATTATCTATAGTAAAGGATCCTACAAATTAATGTAAGATACTGTCACAGAAAATAATTATATTTATATATATATATATATATGAAGAAACTATATACATCATAATATATATATAATTATATAAATTGAAGGCAGCATAACAATCTTTTATATTCCTATGATAAAAAAATACTGTTGATTCACTTATTTTTATGGTTTAAGAACAAGTCTTATTTTCATGGATATTTGTTTTGTATCGATTTTTGTTGAATTAACAAAAAGTTATTCATAGAAAACTATCATTTGCCTAAAGTACATTTTTATTTCTTTGAGTACTTAAAATTAATGATTGACCCTTACCCATAAAATCCACAAAATACTCAAGTACTCATAGAACTTGATTGAATCAACTGTAATATGATATGGACAAGATATTTCATAGTAAACACAATTTTTTTTCTCATTGATTTAAAGACATTAAGACATACCGTACATGTACTTTCCAAAGTTATCCATAAGATATTGACATATACAATTAATAATACTTTGACATAATTGACTGTTTGGAACTTTCAATTCTAAATACATGTATTGACGTCAACAGTGGGAACAAACTATGATATGCAATTTGTCAAGTGCCATATGTATTAAAGGGAAACTTCGCAAAAAAATCAAAAATTGATATTATGTCCATTCTGTATAAAAATGCTCAAATTTATAGATATTAAAGTTTTATTCCGCTAAATAAGAGATCACCATCGATTTTAAATTTTGAGTATCAGTTCTCTACTCTCCGCCATCTTGTCACCTTCTCCGATGAAAAATCACGATATGTCAATAAACCACAAAGGAACAAAACTACAGTAAACGATGTAGTCGTAATTGCGTGTCGATATCTTGTCAATCGTACGGTTGTTTTATCTGACTGACTAACTTGATACGGAAAATTGTCTTATATTTTTAAATAACCATATAGTCTGTTATTTTTAAACTGATAATATTGTAATTAGTTAAAAAGTCAAAGTTCAAATCATAAAATGATAAATAAGTGTTCCGTGGAAATTGTTTTCGAAAATCTAATTCGTTCATAATTCTTTCAAGTAATAAACTTTATTTAAATAAATTCGGATCTTCCCTCCATGGCTAAAGGTATTACTCCCAAAGGTATTGGAAGGGGTGTAAGGTGACACGTCCAGGTGTTCAATCGATTTCCTGTCCGGCGGGCTTGCAAGTTCATGCATCGTTTCACTTCTGTAGGTATTGATCAGTGTACACGACCGTTACTTATAACTTTCCATTTTGAACTATCAGATGCATGTATAATATACATTTTTGTCTTGCGTGTCCGAAAGTGATATAATATACTAGTCATTACTGAACTCATACGCTTGTTTATAAATAACATTTCTGGTGTAAAGAATATTATTTATAAAAAAAATATAATACAAAAAAAAATAATTGAAGAAATACAAATCTATTTACATATTTTTCCAAGGGTTAATTTGGGAAAATGTAATATATACTCGTTGTCAATAGTTTAGGACAGATTGGAACATACCAGAATTATTGATCTAAAAAAATGTGCGCACTTGTCGACGATTCGTGTATACATACGCCTGGTAGAAAGTTACGGAACCATAGTCAGTAGCGCTATTTAAAATATGTATACATGTATACATTGAACATAAGAAAGAAACATACATTTTGTGTAAATTGTGGTAAAAGTTTTGTAAATAGACTAGTCCACGTATGCCAACAGTATGTAATCAACGAATTCGATAGACTATTGTATACCAAAAGAAGAAGAAGAAAAAAAAGAAACAATTTGATTTAAATACAGGTCAATTTATAACTTGCTTTGGTTCATCGAGGTTAAGAACATAGTAAACTCACAGATTTTATATATCAATTAAATTGTTCTCGAATAAAGGACGAAATTCGTCATCATCACAATTGTTCCAACATTCATGTAAAATATATGCAACTGGACGTACACAAATGATCCCCAAGGAATGTGAATATTTTCTAGGAAAACTATTGAGTATCAATTTCGGGATTTATTTTCTTTCTTGATATTCAATGACAGCAATTTAAAGAATAAACTGCTTGTCGGATATTTGTCGACGATTATTATAGTTGTCTCAGATTTTAATAAGGACGTTCCCGATTATGAATAAATTTAGTTGACGTTTATCACACTTGAAAAGAATATCTATTCGTAATTTTTCGATTCCATTACAAAAATATTTTTTTCTTTATTCTTACATATTATATTCCGCTTCGGTAGAGTTATCTTCAGATAGTTTCATATATTAATTAATACATGGCTTTCAAAAGTCTAAATGTAAGTGTTCTCGTACATTTTTTCGCCTAATAAAGACAAATAAAAATGATTTAGTAAAGCTATTTCTAATTTCTAAGTCCCCCTTTTTTATGAGACATAAATCAAGGACAAGACTTGTATATCATTTCATTCTGACATATGAATTAAGTTTCCCGTCTTTAACCGAAAATTGTGTATTTCTTAGTAAATTAACTTATTTGAATTCAAATAAATAATAGCACCAAATATAATTAAATAATTCCACGGCGACCAATTTTTATTTGTCACCAACTTGAATATGTATTTTTAATGTGTGTATTAAATGCTACCACTGATCCGAATAGACAGTCACACCTGGCAAGGTGTGCCCTAGAGGCGTGGTTAAATACCGAAGTGCAAATAACAATTTACCTTTCAACAAGCCATCTACGAGTATTGCCACAGAACCGTGAATACACACATCGTATAAACCTAGCCATAGCAGAGATAGTAAAAGGTCAATAATAGTACACCAACATATTGTCTTTACAGATTATTGTACTTTAATTTGTTCACCTTATCAGTCCGAAAATGCATTTATTAAAAATAAATTTATAACTTTTTGTGTTGTCTACAAAAATAATTCGAATATATACGTTTAACATAGATAATTTATCTCACGAATGAGTACAATTGAACGTCTGTGCGTTTTATCTTCTTATTATCGGATGGTTATTAGATAAAGCATACGTCATCGGCGCGCTTACGATTACGTTAAAATATGATTAAAAAGCAAGACTTTTAATGATTGTATTTTAAATCCTGGCATGCAAAAATCAGGAGAAAACGTCACGACCTACAGGAAGTAGTTGATAATTTTTTCATTAATTATTGAATTTCTCCTTTATTACTGCACATATAGCGATAAAACTTTGTGAATATATATATTATGTCATAATGAACATATTGAAACCATAAGTAAAAAGTCGTGAATTTTCCCTTTAAACATGTACAAAATATGGCCTCATGACTTTATACAGATATGGGGTATATTACATGTTAATGTAACACCAATTCATCAACACAAAACAACAACCAAAAGAAATCTAGAAGGCAAAATAAATGTCTTCAAAATTAGACATTATTGCATTTGAGTGCCATTGTCATCTCTAGCCAATTTGTTTAAGTCTTTAAAGTCTTTTTTTTTAATTTTTGTTCATTTATCTGTTCCAGAGTTTAATGTGGTGTCCATTTTGCTGAACTAGTAAATATGATTGTTAAGGGACCAGCTAAAGCTTGCCTCCAGGTGATGGATTTTTTCACTGTGTTGAAGACCCAATTTGGTTGCCTTTTTTGGTAACTGTTTTCTGCTCTATGGTCAGGTCGCTGTCTCTTCAACACATCCCCTGTTATCATTCTTAACTTATTATTGTATCTATCTATATGAGTTTCGAATTGTCCTGAATCTGAAATTATTATGTTTTACATATAGCAACTGTTTTTAAATGTGGGACCAAAAGACGTTCCCTGTTTTTCATTTCTATAAAGATGTTTTCTGGTTAATTATGTAGATGGTCTTACTTATGGGGACTCATGACCATCTCTCATGATTTTATGCCCTTTATGGGCCCTGTAATTTGGGAAATAAAAATATTCTATTCTATTCTATTCAAAATAAAGGAATAACTTTTAAAGTAAAGTGTGTGTTGTCTAATGTCTGGATTGATCTTGCTGAATCATGTTTTACTCAAATAAAAAAAGTATAATATTTAACATTGTTATTTTGTCATATGATAACATATAATTATTTGGGTAACAAATAAAACATCAAATTGTTCATTTCAAGAGGTATCAAAACAAAATGACATTTAAAACATAAATATGATGTGATCATCAATTCAGATGACTAAATTTAACCTTTTTCCACAAAGTCATTTCTGAGTCTGAATTTGATTCTACAATTATAATTTCTTTGACTTTAATTTTAATTTCGCTTTCGAAATAATATTCAATATTTACCAGGTTAATGAAAAAGCAATTTCTCCTTTAAATGCATTGATTGTCCAAAAAAAGGGGGACCCAACCCACATAACCTTCCACTCCCCCCCCCCCCCCCCCCCCCCTTTGGATCCTCCACTGCTCCAAAATGTGTTAAACCAGCAGTGCTTGCTTTTAAGCTTGATAGGGAGATATATATAACACGATTTAAATTTTGGTCAGCCTTCTTTATACAGTGCTCCAGCTAGAATTTGAAAGGGGCAGGGTGCCAGAGGAGTGCAGGGCACTTTTTTAAGATAGGAAAAGGCACTGCTCATTTTTTTTGTGTCTACGTTTCCGTGTGTATCTATCTATATAAATTCTATATAAATAACTTTCTGTAAAGGCAATACTAGATTAGTCCAACTTGATTACATTGCCACCATTTTTTAAGTTCACCATAATATCATTATTTCTTTTTTAAATAAAGCAAGCCTTTAATCCAGTATAGTTTAACACTATTCTATTGTTTATTCAATAAAAAATAACTGAACTCCTGAACTTTATGTTTTAACTCACATAAATTCTAAATGCTTGATCAACTTTCAAATCTATTTTTTAAAACCTTCCCTTCTAATTGTCCACCCATTATTTATGTTCATCTTTCAATTGTACATGTTGTAGTCACTTTATATTTATACATGATACATGATACAATTAACTCTCCTATTTAAGAACCATCTCATAATACAATGCATGCTGGGTATAAAAATCTCCAAAGTACACCAAAACTGTGGTCGGTATAAAGCTTCATAAGCAATGGATATCTAACCAATCATGTAGCATTATTTTTATTTTGAACAATAAAACTACCAACAATCCATTAGAATATCAAATGACAAATAACTATTTCTCTATTCAAAGCTTAAACTGACATACAATTTTGCATATAATTCCCATAATTTCCAGGCTATACTACTGTACCTCAAGTAGTCTATAAGGTTTTTTTGGGGGGGGGTCATGTATGACTTTCTAACTTCAACAGTCAAACTTTAATCTCATGCAGTACCGTAACTCTTGTCTATTTATATGAATACGGGTATGTTTTTTCTTTGACCACCCCTGGACTACATGTGTAGTTTGAATGATGACTCTACAATGGGGACAAATTTCGTTTATCCTGTTGATGATTTATTTTTCAAAAACCAAACTTCTCAATATTACATTTTAATCAATCAATTATAATAAGCAGGACAATTTAGTGCTTTTGAACATCCACATGTAATAATATCTTCTCTGCTCCAACTTTAAGAAGCTTTACAATTTCTATTACAACATTAAGAACATCTGCTTTAAAACTAATTTTCTGCTTCAAAAATATTCAAAATGATTTATTTTACACCGTACTGACGCAAGGTGTCTTTAAATAACTCAAAAACCCACTACATTTTCCTTATTCATTCAAGTTTTAGAACTACGGCTTTGACAAGACTATACATCTATTGTGTGTAACACAAGCTTTTCTTTCTAACACAAAATAGATACCAGTAATTTAGGATAATTTATACGGGACAGGTAAAAGCTATGATGTAAATGTATAAACCCATTAAAATGTAAGACGGCTTTGTAACGTACATGGTTGACATTTAACCCGACAATGCAATCTTTGAATCAGGCTACGTAGAAAGCTAAGTGAAAAAGAAATCTCCCATATATACTTAATAACTGATTTTGAATGGATCCAAGTATGAAAAAAGTTTAAGCCCTTACATTTAACCTTTACAGCTTTCCTTTATTTAGAAAATCATAATGGTATTTCTATTATAAATATGCAATGATTTGTACATGTTGTAGGGGCAAAGTTTTCTTAAACTGTGGATTCATTATTATTCGTTGGATACCAATTTTCGTGGGATTTGTGGATACAAGAGAACCATGAATTTAAAAGTTCAACGAATAACAAATTTTATATAGACTTCTATGCAGACTTTGGCAAAACCACGAAAATCAAATATCTATGCTAATTTACTATTATCAGCAAAAACTTATTTCTTGCCCCTTCAGTAAGAAACAAGAATAAATACTATAATTTGAAATTATTTTAAATTTCATGGTTCAGTTATACATTTTGTAACATAAAAGAAACCAAAAATCTAAAAAATTATGATTTTTAAATATTGAGATTATTCATTATCTAGCTATTTACTATTATCAAGAAGAAACCGTTATTATCTCCCCTCTCATGTAAGGAAACAAGAATAAATACACATTTTTTAATTTTCTTTATTTATGTTTCAGAGTTAGCATGACATACATTTTGCTAAACCGAAATTTACATTACTGTTTAGCAACCTATTGAAGCCCGCCTTAGTATGGCTGGAATTTCTTGCTGTGTTGAAATTACCCATTTGGAGGCCTTTGCTGTTTTTGCTCTTTGGTCGTGTTGTTGTCTCTTTGACACATTCCAGTTTCCATTCTCTATTCCCCTTTTAATGTTTAAACTTAGGTATAAATAAAAAGAACATGTTTAATTGAATCTGCCAATCATAGAACAGACTTTGGTATAGATATTAAGGTTAGTTATTATGTATTATTTAAATATTTTAACTTTAATGACACCATAAATTAGACATTTAAATCTCTAAATCAATAACATTGGCTGTTTAAATATCAAAGGTTTGAACTCTTTTAAAACTGTTTAACAGTTTATGGATATAGTTTTAATTGCAGATTAAAATGATCTCAAATTTCAAGGATGATTCACTATGATGGTGATATATATCATTTATAGTTGATAGTGTGTACGTCATATGAGACATCAACCAAATGATACACAAAAAATTGCATCTGTATATATAATCTGTCTTCAAAAATTAACCAAACAAGAATGTGTCCCCCAGTACAAGGATGCCCAATCCTGCAATGTTCAGTGGACGCAAAATGGTAAAATCTCTAATTTGGCATTAAAATTAGAAAGATCAACATGCATTAGGGAACATGTGTACTAAGTTTCAAGTGATTGGACTTCAACTTCATCAAAAACTACCTCAACCAAAAATTTAGCTGAAGCAGGACGAACAAACAGACGGACAAACGACGCACAGACCGAAAACATAACGCCTATAAATGGGGCATAAAAAAGAATGGGGTTAGGGAGTCTGTATATGTATAAACATACCATATATCTGTACCTTTATAAACACTCACTCTTGGTATATGTCTCCATAGGATGCCCTACTCACACTTATCCCCACTTCCATGTTGGTTGAACCCCCAATTATAATTTCACTTCATAATGAACATGTACACTTATTTTTAGTTGATTTGGATTGATTTGTTTGGTTAATTGATTGGTATATATAACACCACTTTCAGCACTATACATTGTAATAGGCCCATAGAGAAACATTGCATTTGGCAGGCAAACCTGACTTCCCTAGTCAAATAAGATTAGAGTCAAAGCACATGCCAAGAGCTGGTTTCAAACTACCAGTGTTGACAGGAATAATACAGTAGTTGGACTACTGAAGCTCCCCAAAGTTGGTTTTGACTACAACTTAACAATATATTTTAACACATAATATACACACTACTATTACAAGAATAGAGCAAATTGATTGGCTTATTCCAAAAATGTGTCAGGATAAAGTAGGTCTTAATCCTTCATACTGCATTAATTCCTAGCAGATGAATAAACCTGGCGATGGCTTCCATTACTATTACATCAAAATTTAAGACATTCCTAAAACATCTTTATATTTGAGATTAACATTATAATGCAATCAAGTTTTTCCTGTTTTATAATTGTTTTTTCAAAAATATTACTTTTTCATTTGCATTTTTAGACCAAATAATTTTTGAAAACGGCACTTTATTAAAAAAATTAAGCTGTACTAATTCCTTTGAGCAAATGTCCATAATGTTGTACTAATCGTTTATGTAAAGTTCTATTTCTCATCTCATATTATTAAATAACATTTCGTCATAAATAAAACACACATTATTGAACAGGTCAACGATGACAGTTTAACTTATCAGTATTAATAAATAACAGATGACTTTTTCCTGTTTTGAGCGGGAAATATAAAAGAGGTATTCTATCCCGGTAAAACGGGACTCATCGTCAGCTGTCTGAAGCGTGAATCCGGTAAACGGAACTCATTGGCGAAAGGGTTAATCCAGCATGCATACTGCATTAATTCCTAGCACATGATATTAAATGCAGGGCTCATATACATATAACATTACAAAAATGTTAAGACATCCTTAATATCATCTATTATATTTGAAGATGAACATTATAATGCAATCTAGTTTTCATTGTTATCTATATCTGTCAAGCTTTTTCAAAAGCTTATACTTTGTTCATGCTTTTTAGCTCAATAACTTGAAATGGACCATGCTCTTATTAAGATAAGTTACAGGTACAAAATCCTTTTGGAGCAAAAGACTCCATAAATGATCTAATCGTTACATGTAGCAAGTTCAATTCTCATCTACATGCATTAATCAAGTGGACTTTAACACTAATAAAACACAGCAGCTGAGGGTTGAAAGGTCAAGATGAAAGATTAACTAACAAAATTATAAATTAACCAGCACCTGACTTTTTCTCATTTAATTTTAACAAAATCGTTTGAAATAAGACGGTAAACATTGCAATAACCAAGCATGTATTCATGTACTATACAACTGTTCCACAGAGATCAAAGAAAGCGAACACAGTTGGAACCTGTGTACCTTGTACAAATATTAAACCATTCAACTATTTACTTGATTGTAAGTGTGTAGATTTCATATGTTAATGTTTGATAAATCGTCCTGTATCTTAAAATATTGGTTTTGTTAGACACTGTGCAAATATGATTATGCATTTTCCATTCATTCCCTTTTGTCCCCAATAAAATCTAAATTATATTTGTAATCAATTTTTCATCTACAAAACGAGTTTAAAACTCTTTGAAAATAGTTTTTATTCTTGGACTAAAGTTTAAAGGAGTGATGAAGATGAGGGGGTGGTTAAATATCAATGAAAGAGAATAATAAACACCAATGATCAACACATCCAACATGTCAACAACTGAAGTCTGGTCTTTTTTATAAATATTTATCAATTTTCGTTTAAAAAAATTCACATACTGATAATCATCAGAAAATGTATTGCACAATCATTTACATAATTTAATGCAAAAAGAACCCACGTTTACCAAAATATAAAAAATAAAATAACTACATACAGGAATAATTTTCATTAATTTTATTATTTATAAAGACCTCCACAAAAGATTTCAATTTTAGTATACTGACAATTAAACCTAGGATTTTTTACTATAAATTTAAATTGAAACTCTCTCAAGTAGAAATAAAAATTTGAAAATATTTTATGTCAATAAAATCAGATCAGAGACATCAATTTATAGATGAAATTTTCTGATAAAATTTCTTTATAAACTTTGATAATAAAAATGCAGCAAAGTTTATTTCAACCATTAACATGATTGTAAGTAAGCTTTTAACATAAAAACCAGTGTACCACTTAGTAATGTCACAAGCAGGAAAAATGCAAATTAAAGATCAGGTCCATAGCCTACAAATGCTTACCTACAATTACATGTATGTGGTCATCATGATGGTCATTGTTTTTTCCTGTTTGTTATGGTGTAGAGTTCTTGAAAGTGGTGATCCAAAGGTTTAAACTTTGACCATCAAAATTAGTTAATACTAGTTGTTTTTTAAGCAGCTATCTGTATGTTTCTCTGTCTTTGTTTCATAAAAGATGCAATGATGTGTGTACAATTCGGTGTCGTCACCACAAGGTGATGGCATTGAATTATAATGTTGTAATGATAGAAAGGGATGAGGTTACAGTTCCTGGAAACTGTTCAATGATTTCAGAAACAACCAGCAAACTGTATCATGTGTACAGGATTTCAGAATACTTGAAAGTCTTCTTCACTACAAAGTCTATAAAACAGAGCATGGTCAGAAGCTTAGAATGAAGTGACGGGCCACAATAGTCTGTATATTAAATCAACTGAATACTAGTTCTCATGCATGGTTGTCTTTGGGAATAAAAAGATGTGGTATCACCAGGTTGCCAATGAAACAATTTACACATCAGAGGTCAAATGACTAATTGGTAAGCAACTAAAAGGTCATTAATACATCCTTCGACTATGAGCAAAACACATAATGTATCAAGTAAGCTATAAAAGTACTTGATGATAAGACTACATTTTATTTAGTTTCTACAGGAGAAAGTTTTTATGTGAAAATAGAAGGTTCAATGCAATGAACAGTAACAGGATATGACTTGTCACCAATTAATTTTTATTTTAAATGCAACAATTTGAAACTTCAGTTCAACTGAAACTAAGTTTTCACATCAGAAAAAAAACTCAAATACAGGAGGGGGTTGACAGGTTAGGTTGTTGGAAGTGGGGGAAAAGGGGAAGAGGGGAGGGGTGTTAACCAATTCACATCTTAAGAGTTATTGGGGAATTAAGGAAATCAGAGTTGGGTAGTTGCCACTGTAGGTAGAATCATAAAGTGTAATTCATTTTTCAAATTTAGCTTACATAAAGCAGATTTAAAAAAGCAGCATTTTAAATGCAATGGCAAATATGTATTTAAAAAAGATATCCATTATATATACTTTTTATATAACATATAAAATTGTACCCAGCCTGGGTATATTAAATGTTTTAAAGACAGTGTGACTGCCTGTGGCAAAATTTTAGAGAAAAGTGAACTCCACCCAAATAGAAAAAGCAATTTAGTTTAAATTCTATAGCATTCTCATAATGATTTAAGTTAATTATAACTAAATTTAGTTGGTCCCATCCTCTTTTCAAACTTAGTTGTATGATGGTCACACATAGTTAAGTACTTAATGACATAGCTGTAGTCAGAGGTACATCCACATCTTTACAATGTTTGATTAATTGTTTGATGTACTATTAAGGAAGTAAAACTTAATGAAGCAGAATATATTATTTTTAAAACTTTTACAATACAGTGACAGACTAAGATTTTTAAAATGTAATTAAATCCTTAACCAAAAAGTAAACAGAGCTGGTTAAGTTTTTGTTCAACTTCAGGATTTTTTTGGTTAGAAATCTGTCAAAGAATGAAAATTAAAAACAGATGGTCAGAATGCACTTTGATAAAGCATAGACAGAGACTCATATATATATTAATATGTTCATGAAGTTTTTTAACAATTTATTTCCTGCATAAATAAAATATAAAAAAAAAATTGCATGAGCAAGGAGTTTTTCTTTCTTCAGAAAAGTTATTAATGATCGAACCAAATGGTCCGAGTACACAGTTATTTCGTAGTGCATTTCTTTTAGACAATAAATGAAAATTAAAAAAATCCCACCTGCGCTTTCTCAATAATATTTTTACAGTGTGTTGTACTACTTTTAGGACAAATTATATCAAAATTATAGAAATTTCATCAGCTCTAACTCAAAATATGGACAGTTTTGTGTTAAGGGGGTCTTGAAATCTTTTGACAGCTTTCGAAGTGCTAATTTTTTACCTTTTTCAGCTGGACCTAATCACTACTTTACATTAATATTTATGACCCAAATTTTTTTACAGTGTCATTTCACCCCCCAACTTGCTATATGAGGCATAAAACATGGAGAAATAAATTTGGAAGGGGTATAACAAAAATTGGCAAGTAACACACTGTCCACACTAAGGACTATATTCGTGGACAACGAAAATCAAAGGACGATAACTGTGTACTCGGACCAAATTGGAGCTGGTAACTGATGGAAACAAATATTAAAATGTTACTTAAGATATATATGTAATTTAATATGTTTGCTGACCCTTAAAAGCAGATCTTTTGCTCTGTATAAATTTATATCTATTCATTTCAAATTCCATATGTTATAGTTATATCATTTTGGGCGATTTATAAAACATGTAATAGTCCCAGACTATCAAATAAAATAAACAGCATTTGAAAGGCAGTAAAATGCTTCAAAGAGGAGAATTGCTCAGACCCCACTTTTATGTCTGTCTGACCCTTGTTGTCATTCTATTTATATAAAATAGATCCAAAGATCAATCAAAATCCACCTGTTTTTTAGCAATTTAAACTTTTCTGTAACAGCTAATATTTATATATATAATTAAGGGAAAGGAGAATTTGATTGGCTTTATTCAAATACTGATACAAATAAAATTATGTCAAAGAAACAGAAAATACAAAAGTCTTTCAAGTCTCTGTGGTATTAATGTAAATGTTTATCTGACCACAGTGACGTACCAAACTTTTAAATAAGTTATATATACAAATCTAAACAGTAAGTAATTTGTTGTCTTTATTGACGACAGTTGAAGACAAACATTTCACCTTCCAATGAAAACACAGAGCTTTTAACAGTCAAACTCACTCTATTTTGTATGTATAAGGGATTAATGTAAAGATCTTCTAACCTCGTACATATTTATTAAATATTATAATTTCAAAGATTTATTTGGTTGATAAATTGTTCCCTTTTGCCATTTTGCACATCTATAATATGAGATTTATATAAGTTTATTGTAAACCTTAAAACGCAAATTTTCATTTAATTATTCTATCTATTAAGATAAAGAACTAAAAGAGCATTTTTCTATGTAGATTTTTTTGTGGTTTTCAAACATAAATGTTTTAAAGCGAGATATATCAAAAACCTAATATATTATTTTTTTTGGCTCAATCAGTAATGAAAACAAATAGTGAAATAATTTTTTTTTTTGGCCTAAGCAAAAAAACATTGATTATGAGTTATTCACTTGCAAGTGAATACTTCGACCTTATTGAATCCGTATTCAGGGTTCTCACTAAGGCGAGTCCACGAGTCCTGGACTCATCAAAATCTGTCTGCACTCACCATATTCAAAACTGGTGAGTCCACAGATGCATCAAGATTGAAGTATTTTGTATAAACTGAACACAGTTAAACACAAATATCATCGTTTTATAGCAAAAGCTTAAAAGTGATCTGAATTTAATGTCATTGTCTATTAGGAAATGGAGACTAAAATATTACATTATATTGCAACATATTTTTTTTCTTCCTTCTGTCATGGCTGTTGGACTCATCATGGCTAAAAATGACGAGTCCCTGGACTCGCCTTCAAAAATCCTTAGTGAGAACCATGGTATTCATGTGAATTTTAATTTAACCCCTTAGCTTGAGATGGATAACACCTGAATTGTATGTGTAAAGTTATTTAAAGGAAAAGAATGTCAACATTGAAAGTGAAACAAAGGTAAATCATTTGATTGACTGAATCGATCCACAAATAAACATTCTATTACAGGTAAAAACGATGATAAACATTTATTTTTTATCTGTAATATGAAATTAAATAGACCTAGAATAATTCAACAGCACCTGTTTGCTTAATCTATTTATATCTATATTTATGTTATCATCGCTTATATGGTCATTGGATGACTATATATAGAGGTCAACTTGATAAATAATTAGATGGCGTCCACACTCAAATACACACGAAACGAAGCTACGTATTTTCATGCCTGTGCCTTGTTTATTGTTTTATTTAGACTTTTAATAGTTTGGGTAAATGTTTCACATTGTTATAAATCAAATTTATTAGAATCGGTGAACATGAATTTGACAGCTAGTGCCCCTTTAATTACAAATGTATATTCAACTGATCGAAATAAAAAGGGGGTGTAATATTAGCTCAAAAAACAAATGTATCCCCATACCTGTAAATGTAACACCCCCACCCCCACAAACAGCTACAATGTATTCACATACTTTAGGCTTACAATGGATCTTCATATTCTAAATTACACACACACAGTGACCCCCTCACCTCCCCTAGATTGACAATTGTTATACATTTTGGTCCTTTGTTACTTCGTGTTATGTAACATTAATTTTATCACTTGTGTTATGCAATACATTTTCTCGCCTTGTCCATTAAACATGATAAATTTTGGAATGAATGGAGACTGATATTAAATTGCAGCTGTATAGATTTTATTTTTTTAAGCTTTTATACCAAACAAAAAAGCATACATTGAATAGATCATTGTATTGCTAGGTCCTTTTTTTCAATTATAAACAAGTGAAATCATAAGAGAATAGAAATTAATCCCAAAACATGAATAAGTGATCATTCCATTGATAAACAAACGCCTAATTTTGTCTTATTTACTTGGAGAGAATAAGTTTTAAAAGCTTTAAAACATGCTTTAAAACATTAAAACTTTGATGCATAAATATAAATATGTGACATGCACACATAAATCATAAAATGACTCTTAACCAGCACTTTATACAAATATCACATCAAAATTTATGTTAGGTTTAAATGCAAACCAAATACAACCTAGACAGAAATCTGACTATCAAATGTATACAACCCATAAATAGCCAATTAAAACCATAGGTTCCTCAAATTCAAATTGTTTATCAACATTTATTTCTTACAATTTGCTCTGGGATACAATAATCTGAGGTACTAACAACTTTAATGGTCAATTTACCTGATAAATATAGATTATGATTTATGAATGTGATAATTCAGGTGGTCAGTAGTGACCAGAGTAGATGACAGCAGGTGATACAGGTAATCATCTGGTTAATTAACCCACTAGATAGGTGATAATAATATAGCCCTAAGTGAAAACATTAGATGTCCTTTTGATGTTTACCCAACAACAAGTAAATTACAACACTTACATGACTTACAAATTTATTGTCAAAACTGGTCCTATCAATAAACCTTTTTTTACAAAAAATTCAAACAAAAAATTCAAAAATACCTTTTAATGTTTTCTCAAATCAGAAAATTTATCCAATAACAGTGTATGGGTGGCATACCCGTAGCCATGGGGGTTCGGGGGGTTCAAACGAAACCCCCCTTGAAAACAAATAAGCACTGTTTAAAGTCAATGTTCTGTTCGAATTGTGACTGTTAAAGTCGAGTTTGTGAGTCCAACGAACCCCTGTGGGCCTGGGTGGGGAACTTTTGTTTAGGTGAAGCTCAATTTAAATTAATTTGATAAAATAACTATACATATTAAAAAGTATAACAAAAATACCTAACTTCAAGCTAAACTCAAAAAGAGGGAACTTATCCATAAAATTGGACGAAACTTTATCAACCAACAAATTAGCAAGAGAAAAAAAAACTACCAGATCTTTTACTTGATCTACAGGCTTGACTATAAAGTATCAAAAATCATTTCAATTATTTGCTTAAAACTTATATAAGACCTCATGGTATGCTCAAATGTATAATACATGCACATTTATTAATACCTGACAAAGTTAATTACTGTCTAACATCTATACATTTTCTCAAAGTATTAAAAATAACTAGATCCTTAAAGACTCCTGTATACACACTTCCCATATTTAGTTATAAAAGTTATTAATATTAAATCCATAACTATATAACCTTTGGCCTAATGTCTGCCTTCCAATGTTGATAGGGATCAAGTTGATTAAATTTTCTATTTACCTTTCTATGATAAACAATGTTAAGAATTTACTTTAGATAAGGTGGGATTGAACAATAGGTACAATAGGAAGTCACCATCGCCACTTGTCTGATAAATATGTATTAATTTACATATCTACCCAGGTCAATATAACCTGGACCACCGTGGCACATATATGTATTACATGTGGCACATTAGTGTTTCCTTGTAATGTATTTCGTACATGTCACCATCTATTAGGGCAAAAGGGGGCAATTTTTGAAAAAGGGCACTTCATCACTAGTCACCTTTGGAGCCATTTATAGCTTGGTGTTTGGTGTGAGCCAAGACTATGTGTTGAAGGCTGTACTTTGACCTATAATGGTTTACTTTTTACCAATTGTGACTTGGATGGTATATATGCCACATCATCTTTTATCTATCTCCTGTTCAAATAGGGCGCATGAATTCCTTGTATTATATAAACTATAAAAGCATCAATAATGTTCATTTATAAATAATCTTTTACATTTTCATGCGTTTTATATAACATCTTTTTATAGTCTAAAATCATTTGCTATACCATGTTATGAAAACCATATTTTGCCATTGATACAGGGCATGTTTTTATCAAACTATTCATAGCTCTTAAACACTAAATTTAAAACCTGTTGCATGCGTACTGATTGATACTCATTTAAAAATTTGCCCTAATGTGATATACATGTTAGATTGACATTTAAATCTTAATTGAACACATGTTGATATTTAATATCTCTCAATTGTTTACACTTCTCTTTTCGTTTAACCAATCTTTTTGATTAAAAATAACATGTTTGAGTGTTAGGTTTTAGGCTTATTCTCATGTCCAACAAAGAACATTTGTACAACTCAAAAATTGAGTGTTTGTCCAAAAGAAATAAGTTATTGAAAGGTAGTTGACAAAATATAAAACAGAAAGCAAAATGTGTTAGCTCCTTGGTTACTACATGCATGTATATGCAAAAAAAAAATGAAAATAAAACATTTACACCCAAAATAAATATGTTGACAGTTTTTTCTCAAAACTATTATTACTACATATACACATAGTTTTACCTCAAGTTTGCTCTGCATAGTCTAACATCAGTAATTCAAATACATTTTTGTAAATGTACATGTATGTTTAAATTCTATATAAAAATGATTTCAAAAGTGATATATCAATGTAAAGAAGTTGCTATTGTGGTATGGACATGATTGGTAAATTTGAACATTCAATTATCAGATGACTCCTACATTTTTAAAAACAGGTACAAAATACAAATGTTTCACATTTACATGTATAGTCAGATTCATTTAAGCTTTATGGCCAACAATTTATGTAATTTAGTACAATTTTCAGATTTTTTACAGACCCCACTTTATATAAATGTGGGCCTCTCTGTTCCTTAATAATGTTATCTTATTAAAAGTTTCTAAAGATGGTCTTACTTTATTATTTTAATTTGTACTGATAGTTTATCTACTGATCCATGGTGATATAAACATCTATATATTTTCAAGAATATAATATTCTTTTTTTTTATGTCGACACATCATGTACATGTAAAAAATGCAAGATTCCAGCATTGTTGTTGGATGTTATAAGACATGAAAATGTTCTTCTCTAAGATTTTCAGAAAATATTAATAACTTCAATCCATAGGTTTTTTTTTAATTTGTGACATAGCTATTTTAAAATACATGTGTATGCATATAATACATTTTTTGTACATGTATTTGGATTTTTTCCTTCCTGTTATAATTCTCAATATTGGAACCAGACTCAAAATAATACAAAGTATGTACAATTGTGTATGTATGAGAATGCTTACAGCTACCCTAAATAAATGTAATTCTTGTTTAAATCATGCATTAAGTACTTACTGACTATAGGTGAAAATAATACAAATTACAATACAATATGTACATGTATGAGACAGAAATCCAAACATATTTGTTTCAGTAAAATCCCTTCAGAAACAATCATGACTCATGTCATGTATGTGTTGTCTTCAATAAATTCAGCTTTACAAATTGAGCTAATCAAATTTAATGAGAAAGAGTTAAAAAAAAAAAGAGAAATTCTAACAAAGTGTTATAAATAGGCATCGTGCTGAATGTACAAATGTACTTAGTTTTGTTGTGTTTTAATATTCAACATGGCACATACATGTACTTATATATAAATACTATATAAAATGAAAATGAAATAAATTTTCAATTAAGTCCTTTCCAAAAAAAATAATCCTGTAAATAAAAAGAAAAAAAAAGTAGTCAGCTTGCAAAAAATTTATTTAATGATAATAAATAGATATAAACAAATATTGCATGTTTGTTTGATGAATGTATTGGGACTATGTAAGTAAAACAAGGAATATAATAAATAAAAATCTTTATTTTTTGAGTATTTTTTTTTTATTTTCGGAAAATCCTGTAAATTTTGTTTTCAATTTTAACTGTACAAATGCTGTACAATCTACACAACACATTTTTTTAATTCCACATAGAAATACTCGTTTATATCCACTATAAATTATCACAATATACTTAGATCTATACTCAATATTGTATTTATAATTTAATCTTTCTCAACACATATTCTTTATCTTTCTTTTTTTTTATTACAAATTATAACAATGTTATCTTTTTGATGAGTTTTACTTGAACACTGGCAGTACGTTTTCAACATTTAAATCCTACCAGACTCAAATACTTTTTAAAAGGCATTATTAATACATGTATATAAAGACATTTAAATATTCCAGAAAAAACAAAAATGCACCTACCGTTATGTTTTCGCTTTTCTGTACAAACGTCTTCATGTCAAATTTCTATATAACTATAAATTATTAATCCACACTAAATAAATCGGCACAATTAATTAATTACGACATAGATGATATAAGAATTAATATTTCGTATTAAAATCCACTACATGATCATTTCACAGGTGAGAAACAACTCGCACCTTATATCGCCATTAAAACGCTTCTGTGATTTTAAAAGAATGATCACATGCTTGACAGTGAAAACCAATATCCGGTTGCGATCACAGGTAAAATGTAAAGAGGCACAAATAAGGGTAAATTTCAAGAAGTCTTTTGGATATTTGGATTCTTTTATTGCTGTCTCATTTACACCCCTCCAGATTAAAACAGAGACATATAACAGAGACATATATACACATATATGTCTCTGCATATAACAGAAATCATAATAAATATATATGATCTCGTGGTTAATACCGTTGTCTAGTGTTAAGAGTTTTTTCAAAACACGTTTTTTTTCTGAATGATTTTTTTGATAGGCTATATATGGAGACAAGATTTCAAATATTAATTCTTGGTAGCAGAGCGCTTATGAAAACCACTGAGGAACCATAGTTCGCATTGATTTGCCCATATCTAGGTAATACTCATAAGCAAATAAATAAATCAAATAATTATTTGACATAAAAACCAGATCACCATTTCAAATCTTCTTATATTTAATATACTGTCAAACTGAAAAATACGTTTTTTTCTTTATCCAATATAAAAATGAAAATTAATTAAAAAAATTACAGCTGAGCAAAATACAAAACAAGGAATAATCACGATTTAACTAAAAGCAACTAACCAAAAAAAAATGTTGGTATGAAATAAGCCGTCTCTAGTACGAGAGGATATATATTCTTAATTAAGTGATTCATCCCATTCGATAGCAAAAACTTCAATAAGGAGTCGTCAGGAAATTTTCTTCATTAGGCGATGTTGATAATTTAGGGCGATAATTCCTACTAAATACGCAGTAGTAGAGGGGAAGATTTTTGTAAGTTAACGAATATTATAGTGGCGGATCCAGGACTTTTTATGAAAAGGGGGGCAAAGTTTGGCATAAAAGAGGACCGCTACAGTCATACTTCAGTGGCATTCCTATATAAAACCAAACCAACCCCCCCCCCCTCGATCCGCAAAAAGGTTCAGAGTATATACTTGAACAGCAACAACAACGAAAAAAACAAACAACAAAAAACTCATACAACGATTAAGGTGCCAAAGAGACAACAACCCAACCAAAAAAAAAGAAAATAGCACGAAGCAACCAATAAATTCTAAACGTAGCAGAGGCGACATTCGGCTAGTACCTTAAC